>CM019163.1:20393679-20664185 GCA_009733165.1 Naja naja | reverse complement strand
ATCCGTACAGCTTCCAGACAACGGACATCACGCGGAGGGCATCACTGATTTGGTTCGAGTGGAGATGAACAACTGGGTATCATCTGCATATTGATGATACCTCACCCTGAACCACGGATGATCTCTCCCAGCGGCTTCATGTAGATGTTGAGCAGGAGGGCAAGAGGACCGAGCCCTGGGGCACCCCACAAGCTAGGGGCCTCGGACTCGTGTCTCTGCTCCCCTGCCAACACCGATTGCGAACGACCCGAGAGGTAGGAGAACTACCATAAACAGTGTCTCCCACCCCTAGCCCCCTGAGGCGTCGCAATAGGATACCATGGTCAATGCTATCGAAAGCCGCTGAGAGATCTAATAGGACTAGGACAGAGGAAAATGCCCTGTCCCGAGCCCTCCAGAGATCATCCATCAGCGCGACCAATGCTGTCTCTGTGCTATACCCAGCCCGGAAGCCCGATTGGTGCGGATCTAGGTAATCGGCTTCCTCCAGGAACCCCGGAATTTGATGGGCCACCATGCTCTCAACAACCTTCGCTACAAAGCAAAGGTTGGAGACAGGACGAAAGTTGTTCAGAATGGCTGGGTCCAAGGCAGGCTTCTTGAGGAGGGGCTTCACTACCGCCTCCTTCAAGGCGGCGGGAAAGGATCCTCAACTTACAATGGTTCGCTTAGTGACCATTCAAAGTTACAACAACACTTTAAAAAGTGACTTATGACCATTGTTCACACTTACAACCTTTGCTGCCTTCTCAGGGAAACGGGATCAAAACCCAGACGCTTGGCAACTGACTCATATCTATGACGGTTGCAGTGTCCTGGGGTCACTTTTTGGCACCCTGCTGTCAATCAAAGTCAATGGGGAGGCCAGATTCCCTTAAACAACCAATTTACTAAGTGAGCAACTGCAGGGATTCACTTAACGATGGCAAGAAAAGTTGTAAAATGGGGCAAAACTCACTTAGCAAAACGACAGGAATGTCGGGCTCAATTGCGGTCGTAAGTGGAGGACTCCTTGTATTGCATTCACCTTGATCGGAATTTCCCAACCTTGGAAGCTTTTTAAGGCTTGTGGATTTCAGTCCCAGAATTCCCCAGCCGGCTTCCCACAAAGCAAGTCTAATGGGGGGAAGCTGAATTTGCTTAACAACTTATGTGATTCACTTAGCAACCGTGGCAAAAAGGTCAGGTGCCATGGTGGGTGCTAGGGAGCAGGGGAGTGGGGCTGCCCTTTGTGAAGCTGGAGGCCCCACTCCGGCCACTGCTGGCCCTGAATTAGAGGCATAGAAAAGAGCCAGCAGACTGAGAATGCAGAAGGCCAAGTCCTCTGCTCTCCACCTGTGGCACCCACCTGCCTGGGACTTCCACCTCTTCCTGCTTTTTAAAAATACTTTTTATTAAATTTTTACACTTTTAAAAACAAGTCATATATAAAATTTTTGCGGTAAGTTGTGGCATTGGCTTTTCCGTTTTCTTTTTTAATTTTAAAAATAAACTTTATTAAACATTAAAAGATATAAACATAGCACAAAACATTTCGTAAAATACAAAACCAAAAAGATATACATAACCAATAAACATAAAAACATAAACATTTCTAATTGCGTAGACAGTGTGTTCTTATCAAACAATTTTCCAATACTAACTTCCTATATCTGGTAAATACTCCTATCATAACCTCTTTATATTTTCCCTTCCCTATCTATTTACTCACTGGTTTCTATCCTTTATCCAATTATACCAGTTTTCCAAAACTATAATATTTTAAGTCTTCCTTATCTTTTAACTTTTGGGTGAGTTTATCCATTTCAGCACAGTCGTAGACCATGTTCACCTTTTATTATTCCCAATAATAAAAGGGGGAGGGGCTTTTCCATGTTCATTTGTGTGTGTGTACACACACACATCATTTACATTTTGCATTATCTTTTCTTCCTGTTATCTAATCAAACATACCATTTCTCCCAGATGGAATAGTATTCTTTTTCTTCATTCTCCTGCAATTCCATTCTAAGTTTATTCATTTCTGCAAAATCCATAATTGTACCTCTTCTTGCTTAACAACCTGCACAGTACTAGGGTTAGGACAGAAAGCAGGACTTCGAGGATTGTCATGTGCATTGGGCTGTATGATCACTGTGACAAAAAGCCTGATCCCAATTACTGTCATAAGGAGTACCTGCACTGCAGATATGTTGCATTGTCCTTGAAATGCAGTGGTCTAATGAATCCAATCCCTTCATGATTTTAATATTTTTAGAGGCAACAAAAGTGGCTGTCCTCACACATCGCCTTAAGCCAGAGTGTTCTTAACCATGGCTTGTTAATTCTGTTGCTATGGCACCTTTGTAACACTAGCTGTCAAAAAGACAAACTCCCTTGTGCACAGGTCAGTAATGGAAACAATTGTGTCTAGTTCATTCAAATGTGTGTTGTCCAGCAAAGACAGCTTTGTCATATAATATACAACATATTCTGTCATATATGTGGATATATGCATAATTTTGTGTTTATTTTGTGATGTTTAGAAATAGAAATAGAATTCTTGATTGGCCAAGTGTGATTGGACACACAAGGAATTTATCTTGGTGCAAATGCTCTCAGTGTACACAAAAGAAAAGATACATTCATCAAGAATCATAAGGTACAACGCTTAATAATAGTCATAAGGTACAATAAGCAATCAAATCATACTAGGAAACAATAAAAATCGTAAGGATACAAGTGACAAAGTTACAGTCATGCAGTCACAAGTGGGAGGGGATGGGCGATAAGGAGTGATGAGAAGATTAATAGTAATAGTAGTGCAGACTTAGTAAATAAGTTGACAGTGTTGAGGGAATTATTTGTTTTGCAGAGTGATGGCGTTTGGGAAAAAACTGTTCTTGTGTCTAGTTGTTCTGGTGTGCAGGGCTCTGTAGCATCATTTTGAGGGTAGGAGTTGAAACAGTTTGTCCGGGATGTGAGGGGTCTGTAGACATTTTCACAGCCCTCTTTGACTCGTGCAGGATACAGGTCCTTGATGGAAGGCAGGTTGGTAGCCATTGTTTTTTCTGCAGTCCTAATTACTCTCTGGAGTCTGTGTATGTCCTGTTGGGTTGCAGAACGAAACCAGACAGTTATAGAGGTGCAGATGACGGACTCAATCATTCCTCTGTAGAACTGGATCAGCAGCTCCTTGGGCAGTTTGAGCTTCCTGAGTTGGCGCAGAAAGAACATTGTTGTGCTTTTTTGATGAGGTTTTTGATGTTAGGTGTCCATTTTAGGTCTTGTGATATGATAAAACCTAGAAATTTGAAGGTTTATGTAGTGTCTATTGGAGGTAGAGGCCCTTTTGAGAGCTGTATGCAACGGAATTTCATTTCAATGTATGCTGATTAGTGTACATTCAAAGTGACAAAAAGTTATTCTAAGTATTAAGTCTAAAGAACTACAACTCTCATATGCCCCAGCCAGCAAGGGAAGTGACCAGTAATAAATCACAGGTAAGGTGACCAACTTTTTTACGAGGACACAAGATACATTGGAAAAAAAAACAAAGTCTCTTGCACGCGGCGCACTCTTGCACATGGTGCACTCTTGTGTGCAGTGCACTCATTCACGTGGTGCACTCGTTGTGCGGCACACACTCTCAAAACCATTTCCTGTGTGGAGCGCATGCGTCTCATAATTGCGTCTCGCCGCACTGCACCGAGCCTTGAATCGTCATGTCAAATACAAATATGTCACATCACACACAACGGATTGGATCGGCATCGATCAAATATGGAGATTTACAGATTAGTCTTCAAATATCAAAAAGGAGGACATGTAGGAGGACACGTTTTGAGGGAGGACAGAACTTACAAAAGGAGGACTGTCCTTCCTAAAGGAGGGCAGTTGGTCACCTGTGGAAAGGAAAAGGAAACCTTGCCCTTTAAAGAAAAGGCAAAGTTCTTTCCTCAGCTGGGAGATTTTACTGCAAAATGATCGGTCAGCTGCATTGGAAGTCAGAATCAGTTTATTATTAGGAAGGCAAGTAAGTCCTACAGCATTCCTGAGATTAATGTAACCTTGTGGGTAGAGAAACTCCTTTCTTATACCCTTTAGATCCTTTGATTTTGTAAGTGTGAACCCTTGAAGTCTTTGATATGTGTGTGTGTGATGAGTTCCTGTCTCTTGAGATTGGGATCTCTTTCCGGGGTCTTGGTAGGAGTAATAGTTTTATAGTAGCTGCTTGTTCACTTTGTAGCTGCTTGTTGCATTAGGTTGCAATATCCTGAGTTTCCTGTTACGCCTTTTGGTTTGCTTTTCACAAGTTTTTTATAGCTTGCCATCTATTTGATTTCTATGGGAAAGGATCTTAGCTAATGTGTATCCCATGCAAAGGTGGGGGCTAATGGAGCTGACCCTGCTTGTGTTTTCACCTCTCCTTTCTTTTAAGGGAATTTTCCTTCCCCTTCTAATGTTGTAAGATTTCTTTTCTTTTCCTAGAAGAGAGGGGAATCGTAACTTCCAACAACCTTATCACAGGGCATGTCCAAAAGGGCAGGCAACTCAGCAGATGCTGCAGCAGAGAAACAGCAGCGTTGCCACAGAGGTTTCCTTAAAAAAATGCAACAAGATTTCATGCTCACTTAAAACCCAGATAGCAACAAACACAATCAGTTTTAAACTAAATTATTCTTAACTATTTAATACATGCAGCGTAATATTAGAACAGAAAAACGCACATTTCCTTAAAACCTAGAAAACCCAGACAAGGATTTAAAAACTTAAATATTTGGGTTTAAAAACCTTGCACTATCAAGCCTGACCACAAAATAAATGCACAGAACTAACAGCCAGAACTCTATGAAGTTGCAGCGGCAGGAGCAACGCTCACCAGGCGGTAGCAGCGCGGATCAGAAATACGAGGGCTGGGGAATCGGCACGCATGCGCACGGGGGGGAACGTCACCCACCGGCATATGAGCGTGGCAGAGATAGGAAATAATTTTCTTCAGAGGAGACTTCTTCCTCATTCAAAACTACTCTCGGGTCACGTGATGGCGCCTCGCCTGGGCTGGGCTTCCTTCACCCGAGCTACCTGGAATGGTGGGGATCTTGGCCACTTTAAGACTGATGGACTTCAACTCCCAGAGTTCCTCAGCCAGCTTTGCTGGCTGAGGAACTCTGGGAGTTGAAGTCCACCAGTCTTAAAGGGGCCAAGGTTGGAGACCCCTGGGATAGGAGACCGAGGGGGATCTCCATGAAGGAGGACAGCATTGCTTTTCCTGCGTTGCAGCAGCCTGGTTTGCCTTGACTGCAGTAAAGGATAGAAACAGCCTTGCTTGCTCCCTGACGAGTTTTCCCAGCAGGGCAGAAATTGATTTTTCCCAGCATGCCCCCACACCCTGGGGATTACCTGGTGGTCTCCTTTTCCAAGATGCAACTAATTTTTTTTCTTTTTTTTTTGATACCGGCCAAAGGACCCAGCTTCCGTGCCCAACCTAAACAAGCCTCTTTCTGGTTTTTCGTTGAAGACGTTTTGTTTGAAGATTCTTCAGAGCTGAAGAAGCTCCCTGGATGAGAAGCGAAACGTCTTCAAAGAAAAACCAGAAAGTCCTGAATTGCCTCTTGGGGGAAAAAAAAAAGCAGCACCTGTGGTCCTCTACATTTTTTAAGTTTACGATGCGCGGGCCCTCTCGCGAGAGGACGCGAGGCGTCCGCCCGGGATTCCCGCGCCCGCGTTTTGCTCAGCTCCGGGAAGCGGAAGCCCAGCTCAAGAAAGCGGGCTCGACTGCGTCCGGTTCAGCCGGTGGAGGTTGCCGGCTCGCTTGGTAGGAAGGCTGGAGGAGGTAAAACTTTCCCTGGGAGCTGGGAGGCTTCTCTCTGGCGCAGGTGGCTCCTTTGGGAAGGGAAGCCCCGCCTGCCCCGGTTAGTCTTTGGATGGGAGGCCACCAGGAGACCCGACGCCCGGGCGACAAGCTTTCCTGACACGGCACTCTTGTCCCCCGTCTTTCCCTCTGGCGACCACCCTGCGAGGTGGACTGGGCCAGGGTCCTCCAACCTTGGCCGCTTTAAGACTTGCGGACTCCAACTCCCAGAATTCCTCAGCCAGCTTTGCTGGCTGAGGAATTCTGGGAGTTGGAGTCCGCTAGTCTTAAAGCGGCCAAAGTTGGAGGCCCCTGGGCCTGGCAGAGGGAGGCCCCGGCCCCAAAGGGGGTCTAGGACAATTCGCCCCAGGACAGCTCGCTGCGGGATAAGGGTTACTCTGATATCCAAGGTGATGGTGGAATAGAATCGTTAAAGAAAGGATACCAAAGGGAGGGGGCAGAAAGGAAATGTGAATGGTGAAAATTAAAATGTTATTTTTAGATAAATAATAATCAAATCAAAACAATTAAGTAGAAGTGTTAAATTGTCCTGCAGCAAGTTGGATGTGTCAAGTTGTCCCATTCCCGCCCCAGGTCCCCCAGCTGGATTTCATAGCTTAAGACCAGGCTACAACTCACCATCTCCTGCCTTAGCTTAGGCTGAGTGCTTGCATGTATGTGTGTATACGTGTGTGTGTGTGTGTGTGTACATACACATAGTATGCACTTGTGTATACATGTGTGTGTGCATGCACATACTATGTATATCACGCAGGTATAGAACAGGCAGCACCTGGCTAAACAGCACTAGGAGTCCTAGGGGATGATCCCTTAAATATGAGCCGGCAGTGTGCAGCAGCAGCCAAAAAAAAAGCCAATGCAATCCTAGGCTGCATTAACAGGGGTACAGTCAAGATCGTGTGAAGAGTTAAGAACCCTTTGTAAGGTCTTGTTGAGACCACACTTAGTGTACTGCATCCTGTTTTGGTCGCCACGATATAAGAAAAACTACAAAGAGTGCAGAAAAATGTAAAAAAGATGATTAAAGGACTGAAAGCTAAAACGTGAAGAACAATTGCAGGACTTGGGTATCTCTGAATTTTGAGATGTCATTTAGCTCTGCAAAGATTTCAGAATTCTGCTCTTCATCTTTGTATTTCCTCTTCCTCTTTTTATTGATATTTTCAGGTTTTGAGGCAACATGATAGATCCTGTTGAAAACAATTTATTTGATCTTCCTGATTATGAACACACCCATGATGAGACCTTTCAGCCTCTCCTACCCCCAGACTCTCCAGGGGGAGCAGCTGAAGGTGCCTTACTCAATGGAGGTAACTATTCTCTTGACAGTTGAAATATTATGCATTTATTTGTGAATAAGCCTTACATTATTTGTTGGGAGTTTCTCCAAAATATACATACATATAAATGATCAGTGCTTAGTAACACCAGTTTTTTTAGAAGGATTTCATTTTATATATAATTATATGCATGCATACGTATATAGCCATCACGCTGCACACAGCAGAGCTGTGGCAAAACCTCCTGAACTAGTGTATATATTTTCTACCTTGCTAAAAATATCAGGTATAATTAAAAATAATTTAAAAGGGTCATCTAGAGTCACTGAAAGTGAGTGGGTGGCTATATGCATTTTCTAAATAAATAAAAAGCCCAACATAAAATAGCACTATATCATAACTTAGATGGTGTAGTGCTACTGGCTGGAAACCAGGAGATTATGAGTTCTGGTTCTGCCTTGGGCACTAAGCTATCTGAGTGATGTTGGGCCAGTCACGTTTTCTCAGCCCTAGGAAGGAGGCAATGGCAAATCACTTGTGGGGAAAACCTTGCCAAGAAAACTCCAGCGACTTGTCCAGGCAGACTGAGAATCGAACACGATTGAAGGGAAGTAAAATTTAAACAAGCTTATCTGTGATGTGGGGGTCATTAGAATCAGTGGCATTTGTAGCTTTGTTGTTCTTGAACCCAATTTTGCCAGGATTGTCAGACAATGACTCCTTGGCATTTATGTAAGCTTCTTTATCAGTGATGCTATCTCTCACCTTGTCGTCTATTGGTTTTCTTTTTCCTTTTTTTGCATTCGGTTTTTTCCCCACAGGCTTTCCCAATGACCCTTCAGTTACCATTATGTGTCCAACACATTTAAACCAAGGGTCTTCAAATTTGACAAGTTTAAGACTTGTGGACTTCAACTCCCAGAATTCCTGAGCTAACATGATTAGAGGAAGAATTCTTGGAGTTGAAGTCCACAAGTCTTAAACTTGCCAAGTTTGAAGACCCCTGATTTAAACTGTCAGAACCACCAGCTCCGGCTTGGTGCCTTGCCAGTGTTCTGCCATCCATCGGGGAAGTGGGGGGGAAACAAATGGGCAATTAAGCTGTATACCTTTATGGTGGGAAATTGGAGGTGGGAGTTGACAGTTGAGGAAGAACAGAGTGCTGGCATCTTCAAGGCCGTTTATCCCAAGAGTGGAATTTCACCAGCCCAAACACCTCAAGAGTTTCTCACAACATCTCGGCAGTGTTGGATTAGCTATGCACAGATGGACCATGGGGGGGTGGGGGGCTTGGGGAAAACAGGGGTTTTATTTCTGTATTGGTGCATGAGAATTTTTGATTCCACTTGACTCCTGCAATCTTAGTAAAAGTATCTTTTCACTTCAAATGGAGTCGAGAGTTTTATTCCCTAAGGGATCTGACTGGGGCAGGTCTGACATAAACTTTGCCTTCATTTTGCTTTCATTTAGCAGTCTGATTGTACTTCATCTAGAATTATTTGCTTTTTGAGGGGTCCAAGGTATTCTCATGATCTTTTTCCAGCACATTGCAAAGACATTTTTCTTCATTTAGCTGCTTTTAAGGTCCAGCTTTCACAGCCTTTTCTTATATGGACTTGATAGGATGTACCCTTGTTGGCAAGAATGGTCATTTTAATATTTACTCAAGTAGCAGATGCTCCTGTCTGCTGTGGCCCTGGGAAATCATCCTTGCACATTTTGAGCCTGGGGAGAGGTTGACCCTGTCTCAGTTCTTTTAGTATTGACTAGCATGTTAGCTTTGGCATTCTCTTCTTGCTTCTACATAGGTTTCAGCTAGATCTATTTCCTAATACATGAACGATTTCATGATGAAAATCCAATAGGTACAAATTGTGTTCCTAGTTTTAGAATTAAATTCTATTTTATTCATCAGATCCAGAGGGAAATCAGTTGACACAAAACAAGGATTCTTCTGTGACCACAAGAAGAGCTGTTAAAAGAACAATACCTAAATTAGATGCTCAAAGGTATGTAGTCATTTTTTACTTTCTGCATGATGCATATCCTTTAATTTTTTTTTTTTACACGAGCCTCAATTTTGCTATTTTGAAAATGGTTTTCATGATGCCACACTTCTGGAACAGAAATGATGGGGTATTTTTTCCCTCTGTTGGCTTGTTTGGTGCCCTCCCAAGAAACCTCTTCATGCTGAGTATTGGGGCATCCCTCAGCGGTCTGTAATTTCCACTAGAAACACTTGTGCTTCTCCCATTTGGCTATGGGATTGCCCTGACTCACTTCAGGGGTTTTCCTTACGTGTCTGTGATCTTAACATCTGGTCTCTAGCTCTTAGATTATGCAGGTAGTCCTTGACTTACAACTGTTCAAAGTTAACAGCGTCACCGAAAAAAGTGACTTGTGACCATTTTTCACACGACCCTTGCAGCATGCTCATGATCACATGATCAAGATTCAGACAGTTGGCAACTGACTCATGTTTATGATGGTTGCAGTATCCTGGGGTCACATGATCCTCTTTTGCGACCTTCTGGCAAGCAAAGGTCAATGGGGAAGCCAGATTCACTTCACAAGCGAATTACTAACTTAACAACTGCAGAGATCCACTTAACAACTTGTGGCAAGAAAGGTCGTAAAATGGGGCAAGACTCACTTAACAACTGTCTCACTTAGCAACAGAAACATTGGGCTCAATTGTGATCGCAAGTCGAGGATTACATGTAATTTGTGTAAAAAAAAACCATCAAGACTTCTTTCCGTTCTTATGTAAAATGTGTTGATTTGGAAATGCTGGGTTCAAAATGTCCTCTTCCTTTATGAACCCTGCTGGGCCTCCAGAGTGGGGTGATGGGAAGTTGATTAAATGGCTTGAAAAGTAAATTCTCTAAAATGAAAATGGTTCAAAGCATTCCAGATAGAACTCCCCAGCTGAAATTACTCAAAAGTATTTTCAGATGCCACTAGTAGCCAGTTTTAAGTTTCTGGGTGTTACCATAAAAGAGGACCTGACCTGGGGGGCTCACATTGCAGCCCTGGTCAAAGGGCCCAGCAGAGATTCTACTACCTGAGGCTTCTCAGCAAACAACAACTGAGTGAGAAATTGCTGGTGACCTTCTACCGCTGCACCAGAGAGAGTATCTGAACTTACTGCACCTCTGTATGGTTTGCCAATTGCACAGTGGCAGATAGGACAGCACTCCAGAGGGTGAACGTCATTGCCCAGAGGATCATGGGTTGCCCTCTCCCCTCTTTGGAAGAGCTTTATAGCTCCCGCTGCCTTAAGAAAGTTCAAGACATTCTCAAAGATCCATCTCATCCTGGGAACCCTTTTTTTTTTAAACTATTATAATCTTGCAGACGGTACAGAATAATAAAAGCAAGGACAAACAGGCTGAAAAACAGCTTCTATCCCAGGGCAGTAGCTCTTTTGAATTCTGCTGTCTAGTGTAGTGTTGGTGCAGTATTGGGGGTTTTCGGTTCAATGTGTGGAGGGTGAAGGAACGTGTTTATTTTCATGGTCATGATGTGCACTGAAGATGGTATTTGATTTCGTTGTATGAGGTGCAATGACAATAAAGTAAACTAAGTAAACTAACCTATTTCTCAGTTTAGCAAGGATTGGTAGTCTTAATAGACAAGTCTAAAGAGTTGTCATATTTGTCACTGTCATTCAATTGCACCATATCAATTGATCAAAGCAGAGCAACAAAGCCTGTTGGCTGGGCAAGGACTAAGGCTCATAAAGTGTTGGCTTTCTCTTTCAAGATCTTGGATGATGGAGTACCTATTTATGATTTTTCCAAGTAACTGGAGACCCTTCTAATGTTTGCAGATTGAGTTCAGAGCGAGGACTTCCAGCTTTGTGCAATTTGTTCGACAACGTAAATTTCAAAGGTAAAGGTCACGAGGTAAGAAATGGCTGAGAAAGAGTTTGCGGGTTTTTGTAGTTGTTGCATCCATATATAGTCTACAGTATGTCGAAATTGTAATGTTCAAAGATGAAGTTTGTCTTTAATCTACAGGTTGACGTTTTCGGGGCTTCCATGCCAGTCTGTTTAGTTTTATTTGAAGTTGTATAGAATTGATTATTTTAAGTAATTTTTGTTTGATGCTATACTTCTGCAACAGTTGAGGCTCCATCTTTGCAGGCAAAATAATTATTCAAAGAAAGATAATCTGGATAATAATGAAACGACAGACATCCTTGACTTAAAACCACGACTGAGTTCCAAATTTCTGTTGCTAAGTGAGACAGTTGCTAAGAAAGTTTTACGACCTTTCTTGCCACAGTCGTTAAGTGAATCCAGTTGGTAAGTTAGTAACATGGTTGTTAAGTGAATCTGTCTTCCCCATTGACTTTGCTTGTCAGAAGGTGGCAATGGCTGATCACATAACTCTGGGACACTGCAACCGTCGTAAATACGAGTCAGTTGCCAAGCATCTGAATTTTGATCATGTGACCATGGGGGATGCTGCACCGGTCGTAAGTGTGAAAACCGGTCCTAAGAGATTGATCAGTGGGTTTGAGCAAGGGGCTGGACTAGAAGACCTCCCTGGTCCCTTCCAGCTCATTCATTCTATTCTATTTCTACTTCAAATGCGTAATGCAGAAATAATCATTGCCACCGATGTAAAAAGAACCAGTCCAATTCAGGTGGAAAACCAAGGTGTAGCTAGCATCTCTGTAAGCACTGGACTTTTTCCCTTCAACCGAAAAGAATGAACTTCGGAAAGCTAGATATTTCAAAAGGAATCCTTTATTGAAACGGAGTGAATCCCAGCACTAGTCAAAGCAGAATCTAAGATGCTTCTAGGCATACAGTAATAGATAAAGGGAGTTAGAAACCCACCCCCCTTATTCTGATGTGGATTTAGTCAAACAAAGAACCAACATGTTAATTTCCCCCCCTTTTCTGGGAATGTATCTTAGAAGAGTTTCCCAGGGAGTATCTTTCAGAGCTGGAATTTTTATGGTCCCTTCTCCTCTTGCTCTCTCTCCAAGAGGTGACAAGTTTCTAGACATCTGGCTCCAGTCCTCCAGTTGTATATCATGTGCGAGTTATACAGAATCAATATAAGATTTAATACATTCAGGTTACATCAAAGAGGATTACTTGTACCAACTCCCCCCCCCCTTCCATTGAAGAATGGCAGATACACGGATCTGACAATCTCAGATTCCTGATGAGGAGGAAAAAACCCCACAAGGACAGTCAGCGTAGGCATAATAAAAAACATCGGCCTCCGATTTGGGAAGAAAAACGTGCGAGGCCTTGAAGCATCTTTTCAGTTTAAAATTGAACAAAGGAGATGAGGCCAAAGGGCAGAAAGGATTCTTCACCCCTGTAATGGGATCAAGAGCCTAAAGCAGGGGCCCCCAAACTTGGCAACTTTAAGACTTGTTGTCATGCCCCTGGTGGAGACTGACTCTGAGGGAGAGGAGGAACAGCCGACAGGGAGTGGAAGTGTGGCTCCGGAGGTTGTGGAGGAGGCTGGGGAAGGGCAGAGGCCGGCTGGGCAGTCAGAGGAGGATCCAGGCCCATCCCCTCTCCATCCTAGAGCACTCAGGGAGGAGAGGATAAGGGAGAGACGTGGTCTACTCAGGAGGAGAGGGCCTTGATCCTCTTCATGGGCTGCAGCTGTGAGAACTGGATAAGAGGACAGACATGCGTAGGGGCGAGTGCTGGAAACAAAGTGTGGAAATATCTCTAGTTTATTGTTCCTCTTGAGTTTGGCATCCTTCCCAGTGTGTGTTCTGATATCTGTGGACGTCTTCAAGCCCTTATCTTGCCTGTTTTGTGTTGTTTTTTACTCGTTATAATTTAAATGGCATTTCCTCCTTCTTGTAACTGCTTGTGTGGGAGGTTTTTTTTTTTGTCTCCATTCAAGGATATTTGGAGCTTGGAAGCAAAGTGAAGGAACCAAAGGGGCTTCACCTGTTTTTTGGGACTGTGTTTATTTTGTATTCTACCCTGGGTCATCACACTTGTGGACTTCAACTCCCAGAATTCCTCAGCCAGCTATGAGTTGAAGTCCACAAGTCTTAAAGTTGCCAAGTTTGGGGACCTCTGCTCTAAGCAGTTTACAGGGTCAGCATACTGCCCCCAACAATCCGGCTCTCATTTTACCGACCTCGGAAGGATATAGATGATCTAATGATCTTAGGACCCTCAAATAGCCAGTAAGAACAAGAATAAAATGAAAATAATCCTTCCCCCCCAGGGCCAGCTCAGACTAACAGCCTCCTGACTGAATGCCATCCTAGCCTGGTCTTCATGGCCTTTTAGAAGGCTAAAAAGGGAGGGTTTCACCCAGTCTCCTGTTGCTGCACTGGTCAAATGTATACTTTATTTAGGAAGCTGACCTGAAGACGCTTATAAGGCACATGGAACATTGGGCCCACCGCCTCTTCCCTCAACTTCCGTTTGAAAAGGTTGTGGAAAGAATAGAGAGCTTGGGAAATAAAAAACCTGTTCAGGTGAGTGTTAACGGGATTACTTGGGGGGGGAATGAAACACTTAAGGGAAAGCTTACGCCTCTTGACCTGGGATGAATAGTGTTACCTTTGCCCCTCTAGGCGTGCTTAAAGAGAATTCGACTTGATCTCCCTCTTTCGAACGAAGACTTCAGAAGTCATGAAGGCATGTATGGCTTTAAAATATTTGCACTTGATTCTTTTTGCTTGAATTGATCAAAGGTAAAATGCCTCTGAGAAATAATAATAAATAATAAAGTAATAAATAATAATAGTCTAGGATGTTTAGTCTTTAGGTATTGGAAATCAATAGTCCTCAGTTAAAATTAACAAGAATTTATACTAAGTAAGTCATAATTGTTAAGCACGTAGCATAGGTAGACGTCACCTTTTGATCATGGATTTCTCATGCTAAGCAATTCAGGTGTTAAATGAGAAGCACTTGATTTTATGACCTTTTTTTAAAAAAATTACATTTATATGCCGCCCTTCTCCGGAGACTCAGGGCAGCTTACAATTTCACCCAGTCTATATGTGTACTTTTGGTTTTTCTTGCCTAAGTGTAGGACTATCTCAGACTGTTAAAAGGAGTTGTTTTATTCTCTTCATTCAGTACCGTTCAACTTGGGAAGGGGCCTAGAAAGAAAATACATTTCAGGTACAAAACACGTGGCTGCAATAAATATCGGTTGTATTTGTAAGCAATACAATACATCCCCAGGTAGCCACGCACATTAATGCGATGGTTCCTGCCGACAGCGTCTGTCTAGTTATCAGATTTCTGTGCGATGGTTCCATACATTCATTTATGAAAGGATGGGGTTGCAAGGAAAGAAAAACGATGCGTCTGTGGTTGCTTCGGTACGGATCCATAAAAATATAGAAATAGTTGGTTTTTACAACTAGGTTTCCTTATTCTCATTCACATCCAGCAAAGTCCTGACAAACAGTCTTTCAAGAGTGATTTACAACTATAGACCGTATGAGGCTTGGAGAGTTGCCAGGCTGATAGCTTCTAAGCACAACGCTGTAGCAGAAAATACTTGGCAAGGAGTCACGACCAAATCTTCACCCTAATTAAATGAACTAATTGTCTCCTGCAAACCCCACTCCCCTTTCGCTCCTCTTTATTCCCTATGGGAGGGGCCATTCACTATCTACCTATGCCTTTACTCCCAAGTCGACCCTTGTTCCTTAGCTGTTCCCTTCTTGTGGCAGCTCTGTGCATGTGCACACTGGGAACAGGCTCCAGCTGTTCTTCTTCCCCACTGATCTCCGACTCCGAAGGCAGCTGATAACTGTCAGACGGCCCTGACCCCATCTCTGCCTCTGATGCAGAGCCCTCGTCAGAGCCTCCCCCAGACTCCAGGACTGGC
The DNA here is from genome assembly GCA_009733165.1 of Naja naja. Classification (NCBI taxonomy): domain Eukaryota; kingdom Metazoa; phylum Chordata; class Lepidosauria; order Squamata; family Elapidae; genus Naja; species Naja naja. The sequence continues at coordinate 20,649,200 of CM019163.1, read as the reverse complement.
CCATGCTCCTCCCCAACCTCCTCACTGTCAGAGTCTGCTGCCAGCTCCACTGGCAGGCCACAACAAGATCGAAGAATAAATAAATAAAGGAACATTTCCTGAAAAGAGGGCGTATTGATTTGGGCATTTCTAGCGATGAGATGTGACTTGAAGGTTGAAGCAATCCAGCTTAACTGTAGAGGTTGTCTAGATCAATGTTTCTGAACCTCAGCAACTAAATTGTGTGGACGTCAACTCCCAGAATTCCCCAGCCAGCCATGCTGGCTGGGGAATTCTGGGAGTTGAGGTCCACACAGCTTAACGTTGAAAAACACTGACCTTGCTGATAACTGATTAATAGTGATCCTCTTCCATCTAAAACAGGTGAAGATGAGAACAGTAGACACAGCCCAGCCACCGAGGAACCAGTTTTCCTTCCCGAAACACAGAATTCCCCCAAAGAATCTGGTTCTCCATCTTTAAGTCCTGCCCTGACCGAGGAGCAACAGCAGAGAATTGAAAGGAACAGACAGAGAGCCCTTGAAAGAAGACAGGCAAAAAACCAGCTCAGTCAATCTCCGAACGATGGTGAGGTCTAAGTGTCAACTGTGAAAGACTGAGGCAGTTGGGGATACTAGAATTCTTAGGTTCCTGCTCAAAAGTCACAATTTTAAATCATTTAAACCAGCGGTCCCCAAACTTGGCAACATTAAGACTTGTGGACTTCAACTCCCAGAATTCCCAGAAGTTTCCGTCCCTCAAATGCTGCTTTCCTGAAGGCCGAAGAGTCTTGTTTTAAATAATATTTTTAATATTATTAAATAATAATTTAAATAAGTAGAATTTTGATGACAATGGCTGGAGGGAATTTTCATATTTGTGTTGCTGGAATTACTGATTCAGGCTGTGGCCGAAAGTTGATGCCTCTTGATTAATTTGATCTTTGAAAAAGGGCAGCCGATCGGTCTCCGTTTAATGGTAACATTTGAGAGTAACGACAGTAGTGGAAAAAAGGCAAGCCTCTTAATCCGCATTGTTGGGAGACCAAGATTCATGTTGGTCAATTGTAGGGTGTGTTTAAATCAGGGGTGGGCAGCTATGGCCCCTTGATGGCCTGTGGACTTCAACTCCCAGAATTCCCAAGCCAACCTTGCTGTGGTTTATTAAGGCAGCATCCCTTTTTTTCCTGAGAAAATCTGATAGGTTTATAATGGTGTCTTTAGTTTTTAGTTTAGTTTTTGGACCCCTGGCAAAAATGCAGGTGGGCTGTCACAACCAGTGCCTGGGCTGTAAACCAGTGTTCGCCCAATACAACCATCCCAGCTGTTGGGTGCATGGCTCCAATAATTATTTTCAATGTGGCTGTGGAGGAATATTACTAAATACATACATAAGTAATTAACTATATTGAAAGTTTTTTTTCCTTCTGTCAAATTGTGTCCAATTTTCAGAGACTGTACAGTTTTCTTGGCAAAGCTTTTCAGAAGTGGTTTACCATTGCCCCCTTCCTAGGGCTGAGGGGGAAAGGCTGGCCTCAAGTCACCCAAATGGCTTTATGCCTAAGGTGGCACTAGATCTCCTGGTTTCTAATCCAGTACCTTCTCCACTACACCAAATGGGTCACCTTGACATTTTACTTGGGCTTTAATCCCCTGTATTTCTGGCCCCAAACTTCTTTCTTTCTGAGTCCTTCCACTGTGGCTTCTAGCCACCTAAATGGTTGTGCACCTTTGGTGTAAGCATTTGGGATGAAGCTGGGAACAAAGAAATAGCTCAAGGTTTCTTAGGTTTTGTGCTATTTAAACAGCGCAAGATTCTGATTTGAGAATTCTGGCAGAGCCCGATAGGACTCTATCGGATTTGGTTATAGTCCTCCATGGAAATCTGTAATAAGCAGTATGTGCATTCAGATTTTTTTAAAAAAACAAGTATTTTCTGCAAGTTGATACTTTAGTGATAATTATTTCCCATTTTCAACCAAAGAGATTATTTTCACTTCATAAAACTCAGGAAGCAGTTGACCAGCTGGAAAACTCTGCCGTGGTAATGATGTCAGAGGAAAAAAGCTGATGCACAAATCGTGATTTTAAAGCCAACTTTTTTGTTTCCTTTAGATTTGCCTACCAGTGAAGAATACGGCACCATTGCAGCTCAGGAGAAGGATGAGGTCTGCATAGACAAAGCTGGTGTCCCTTTTCAACCTACGGAGGACGTGCGAAGCAGTACAGATCAAGTGTCTTTTTAATTGTGTGGAATAGGAATAGCGTAGTTTTGTTTTTACTGCAACTTTAGATGTTGAGGCTGGTTAATTTGGCAGTTGCTATAATTTCCAGTGTTTTCTGTTATGCCAACGTTTTAAAGAAGTGTTTTCATTTCAGCAGAAGAACATTTTAAGCTTTAAACATTTGTACAGCAAACGTTAATGAAAACTATACATAAAAGTCAAATGATGCTATCTTTCTACAATTTAAATCTTTTATAACTTTCCCATTGTGAAATATTTGTAATTGCCCATATTTTATACTAGAAATGAAATTAATAAATCTTGGAAACTAGAAATGATATATAACCTTGAAAAAAATCTGTTAATGCTGTAATTGCTGGTTAAAAGCTATGATTGTCTTCTAGAAATTGACTATCCAGATATTCTGGATTTAAAGGCACGAACTAAAGGATATGCAGAAATAGTGAACTAAAATCATGAAAGACTGCTATCATGTCACCCCTAATTCTTCTTTTCTTTAGACTAGCCAGACCCCAAAACCCGCAGCCGTCCTTCATATGTTTCAGTCTCCGGGCCTTCGATCATCTTAGTTGCTCTTCTCTGTAGTTTTTCCAAAGTCTCAGCATCTTTTTTTGTAGTGTGGTGACCAAAATGGGTTGCAGCATTCCATTTCATGCAGGTTACAACCAATACTTAGGCCTTTTCTCCCCTCATGTTCAGTCATGTCCAATTCTCAGAAACCGCTTGGAAAAGTCCCTGCAGTTTTCTTGATGGGGATTTCCAGAAATGATGCACCATTGCCTCCTTCTTAGGTCTGAGAAAAAGGGAGTGGCTCAAGATTACCCAGCTGGTTTTGTGCCCAGGTTTCTAGCCCGATGCCTTAACCTCTGTCTCAAACTGGTTCCAACTTATACCTAGAGACTGGATTTAAAATATCCCACATACCTGATGTGGGGAAAGAAAGTACACCTTTGGTCAGACTCGAGTCCTGATGGAACATGTCTCTGCTTTTTTCTTGGTGGGAAACTCAAAATGTGCTTCTTTACCTCTCTAGGATTTCAGAGTGTTTTGCTTCCTGCTGTAAGTTTCAAACCACAGATTTCCTGGAGGTCTCCAGTCAGGTAAGAAATAACCCCACCTGTATTTGTGTATTCCTAGTCTAGACAGGTTTGGCAGGGTGACCACCCATCATACAAAAACACAACGAAGAATATTTATTTTTCCAAACCACTTCAAAGCACTGTGCAGTGTGGACAGCCACTTCTGGAATAGTCAAGTTTGACAGACACTGTCAGTCAAACTGTCCATCCCTCCCTCCCTCCCCCCCCTTTTTTTCCCCCCTTGGCTGCTAAGTGCAGAGTTCAAACAAGGTCATGAAATCTTTGGTCCTTCCACTGAAAGTGATGCTTGCCAGCTTTGATTGTTGTTGGGGAAGGAAGAAGACATTTTTGTTGCTTCCACAAATTCATATGAATTAAATCCTGGCAATTCCTGGACATTTTCTGAGAAATAAAAGTTCGCTTCACGTACTATGCCAAGCTGGTGTGAACTCACTTGAGCGCTTGGGCTACAGGGGAAAGTCAGGTGTGTGTATGATAATGATTCTACCCTCAATAAGAAGCACGTGGTACTATAAACAGCAGCAAAGACACAGAGGTTCAGATCAGCCACCAGCATTTTAGTGTTGTTAGACTAGAGAATACAAACTGTGAGGTTAGTACATGGTCTGTTGCAGATCCAGAACATTGGGTTAACCATTTGTAATTTGTATTGTGCAAATCCAGGTGTTTTTGTGCTTTTAATAGAGAAATTAGGATTCCTGCAAAGAGACCTTGCAAACCCAAGTTTCAGCATAAGAAAATAGCATATCTGAGCATCAAAAATTGCTTGGCTTTGCTTCCTGTAGACTTCAAAAACTCTTCAAACACTAAGCAACTTGCTGTTTACAAACGAAGTTTTTTTAAAAAAAGACTGAACTAAATTTGTTCTTACAGCTATATCTGATTATTTCCTGTCATTTATATACTGTATATCCAAGTATCTGCATGTCAAAACAACTAAAAATGATTAAATAACTGAACTGTAGCTCAGTGTTTCTTAACACAAGCAGCAACTTTTAAGTTGCATAGACTTGATTCCCAGAATTCCTAAGCCAGCATGCCAGCTAGGGAATTCTGGGAGTTGGCATCCATGATCTTAAAAGTTGCTGAAGTTGAGAAACACTACACTACCCATTAAAATAATTTAAAGCAGCTCACTTAATGTAGATTTCTACACAGTCAAAATTACCAAGCGGGAGTATTTTAAAGAATTAAGCTGCTACATCATCACTTAACTCCCTGAGGTACTCAAGAACTATTTATACTTCTTGGTATTTCATTTGTAAAAGACAAAGCATATTTTCCATGAGCAATAATGGCTGTAAATGGATGTAAGAATGCAATCTTAAAAATAGAATCTCCATTTTTTTTAGATAAACAACATTGTAATAATAAATTTACAACTTAAAAAAAATACAAGCTCAGAAAAGAGGTTTTGGGCACGGAAGCCGTGTGAAATGAGGTCTCACGCGCCACGGTCTGCAGATACATCCAAGAGAGACAAATCTTTGATTTCTTCTAGCAGGTGATACAAACTCTTCCTGCACTGGGTCTGCCGATACTCTTCATCAAATCCTTCCTTTGCCTGGTTTGCTTTGGCCAGATTCTGTGCCAGTTGTGTTTCCTCTGCTGTCTTGGTGACTTCCCTTACCAAGTCGGTTCTAGACATCTGAGGCCTCTGAGATAGTTTCGTTTCCGAAGTCTCGTATGGCTTGCAGCTGGTGATCTGAAGCTGGATCCTGTCTGTGTGGCAGCGAGACGCCTGCACGGAGATTTTAACCTGGGTAGAAAAACAACTCTGAGTCAGTCTCTGTTGTCGGACCTGCCAGAGTTTAAACTCCTTAAATAGAAACGACCCTTGGCTCCCATTTAGCTGAGAGAGGTGTAGTTTTATTAGAAATCAAGCTTATCGCAGTCATGAAAAGCCAGAACTGAAAATGGCATGCTAAAATCCCTTAGTTCAACTCTGCCCACCCCACCCCCAATAGGTGCCTCCCATTACTCACCCACCCCCGGGCAACCAATGAGGTTCAAGCAAGATGTTTTCATAATGGACAACACAGGCACAGTTTGATATGCAGCTGGTATGCCGGATAACCTTGTAGCAGCATCTCAAGGAGATACAGAGCTTACTTTCAGTTTCCCCCAAGCTTCCCCACTACATTTCCACCCCCCCACCATTCCTTGCAGTCTGTCACCAAATAGTAGTGAAGCACAACCGAGCATAACAGCTGACACTCTTGCTTGTTTACATAAACTGATTGTGTTGTGAAGCAGCGGCCCGCAAGCTTTTGAGCAACAAGGACCAGTTCTGTGGAGAGAGGTTTTCCCACAGACCAGGAAGGGGCGTGGTTTCACACGCTGCCTGGATCCCAAATGGGGCTTCACTTGCTTACGTGGCCCAGTTCCTGATGGGCCGTGGACTGGTGCCGCAGCATGGGGTTGGGGACCCTGTCGTACAGAGGCATCACTTACGGTCACATGATCGAAGAGATTCAAAGTCACAGGCTTTCCAACTGTGGGAGTGGCGATAATTTTGCTGGGGAAGCACTGCAGAGAACCAGGTTGCCATTCACAGCTCCCGTCGGTTGGACAGGAGATGACCAACCCATCCTTGCTCCTCAGATAGGCAGCCCCTTTAATACCGTACCTGTAAGAGAAAGGGCTCGCTTGATACTGAAGATCCTTTATACCTCTATATTTACAACCAGGAAGCCCATGTATCAAATGCAAGTCACTGGTAAAAGCAAGGGTGTCAAACTCAAAGCCTGGTGGACACATCTGGCTCACGGGGTGCTTAGATCTGGCTTGCAGGGCTGCCCTGGAAACAGTAAAGGACCAGCCCTTGGTGCCTCTGCCGGTGAAAACCGAGCTCAGGAAGGCTGCCCGCGGCTCTCCCGAGATCAATTTTCACTGGCAGAGGGTTGCAGGAGGACTTTGCAGCCGAAAACGGAGCTCAGGAGCCTGTTTCTGCTGGCAGAAGCACCGCAGGTTACCACAGGTGCCCTGGACAGTGACATCGAGCTGGCCCGCCCTCCGAGGTCAAACACAACCCTGATGTGGCCCTCAATGAAATCAAGTTTGACACCCCTGAGTTAAAGAAACCAAATGAAAGTCTAGATTGGCTGTTGAAGAAAAGAGCACTCTGGATTGGCATCCTGAAGACCATGTCCCAGGTACCTTATTCGGGGGAGAAAAGTGCACTCTGCATCAGAGACTGAGCGTTCTGGCCCAAACCTGGTCCCAAGGAAGCAAACACGAGACAAAGTACCAGCACAACCTTTTAATGTTTTTTTACGAATCCCGTTCCTTCACAGTTAAAAGGCTGCTTCAAACCAATTAGCTCTGATAAGAAAGAGCTTGCCAAGGTTTTGCAAGGCTGCCAAGAACAACAGATAAAGTTACTAAGCAATAATTCCAATGCAAAGAGTCTCCCAACACCAACCAAGATATTCCAAACGTCCACAAGGCTTGAGTGCAAAAGCTTCTTTGCACAGAACTCCGGTTTCTCAGCTGGCTTTTATCTCTTAAAGGGAGGGGCCATCACCTTGCAGCCTTACTCCTGAGTTGCCCGTGCTGCTGCAGCTGCTCTTTCCTTCGAGCAGCCCTGCACACAGCTGGGCACAGGCTCCTCAGGGACCTCTTCCTCACTGCTGCCAGCCTCCACAATCTCCGAAGGCAGCACTCCACTCCCTGATGGTCCTGGCCCCATCCCTGCATCACACGCAGCCCCCTCATCTGAGTCCTCCCTCTCCGAGACCTCAGACATCCGCACCTGCTGTTGGCGAAGCACAACACTGAGAGCATGCTCAAAGGAATCCACGTTGGAGGGGGAAGGAAACAGCCGAGAGCAATTCAAAGGTAGAGAACTAACGGGGAAGAGCTGACAGCGGGCGCTGGGGGAGGGGACTGTTGTTGCTGCCACTGCCGTGTGTGGGAGCTGGTTGGCGCGTGCATCTTTGGGACCTGACTCCGGGGTCCCTCGGAGAGCCGGGAGGCGTGAGAACTGCGCGGCCCAGATTAAGTGCTTTTGGGGACCGTTTCTTCTGCGGCCCACCAAAATTTTTCCATGGCCCACCAGTAGGCCGCAGCCCACCGGTTGGTGACCACTGGTCTAAACCACAGCATCTGTGTGGCAGAGACCCTTCTCAGAAGACTGTTAACAGCCCCACTGCCTGCAAAACTTTGCTAGCTGACCCTGGGATCTGTGCAGAATCTTTTCCCAAGTTTCTGAGTTTAGCTGTCTCTCATCTGTTGACTCTACCTTGACAAAAACGTTTTCCTGCACTGGATTCAGAACAACTTCTTTCTTGAAATTCTGCCCTTGCTTTCCAGTGCCTTGTCACGCCCACGGCCTTTCCTCACCTCTTTTCAAGATGCCTCCTCACCTTGGCACAAAGACGAGCACCCCGTTGGTTCGGATTGAATAGATCACTCCGTCCGCTGAGCGCTGCTCCTCCCTTGCAGGACTCTTGTCATTGAAGAACATGCACTGGAAGAGCCCCGTGGACTGCTTCTGAACGTGCTGGGCCGCCTTTCCGAAGAAAGCAATTCCAATTAGCCACAGAAGTTGCTCTCAAAACGATTTAGAGCAGGGGTCTGCAACCTTGGCAACTTTACGACCTGTGGACTTCAACTCCCAGAATTCCACAAGCCTTAAAGTTGCCAAGGTTGGAGACCCCTGATTTAGAGCCACCGTCTCAGATACTGTCGAATCCGGTACCTCTAATGCTGCCTGCCCTTTCTTGGCTCTTGTCCCTTTGGCAGCAGTATCTGAACTGCTGGTCTGCTCTGTTCCAACAAGCTAATCAGCACCCTTGAAACAGAAAATTCACCATGGCTATTTAAAAGGAAAATCAGGATTAAAGACCCAGTTTGGTGTTCTGGTTAAAGCAGCAGGCTAGAAACTGGGAAGGGGGGGGGGCAGCCACAGAGGACGGAGGGGAAATCAGTAATGGTGTGAAGGTTACTGGCACACAGGAAACGGGACAGGCGGGAAGTCCTTCCTGGCTGAAACAGTCACATGGTTAAGTCATGTGGCTTAGTTTAGTTGACTTCATTGTCATTGCACCTCGTAAAATGAAATTAAATGTCATCTTCAGTATACATTATACACAAACTAAAAATAAAACACAAACACACATCCTTCATATTCTATGCAATTGAATTGAAAACATGTGACATTGCATTAATATTGCACTATACAGTAGAATTCAACAGAGTTACTGCCCTGGGATGGAAGCTGTTTTTCAGCCTATTTGTCCTTGTTTTTATTATCCTGTACTGTCAGAATATATTCATTAACTGACAGAGGCATGGTTAATGAAGTAAGCATGGCAACAGACCAGCCAATGGGAGCTCACAGCCTGGGTGTGGTTTGGCTGTGTGCTTTGCTGAGAACTGAAAGTGAAACTAGGCTTGCTTGCTTGCTGAAACTGATATCTGCTCTGAGCTGCTGCTGCTGCTGATGTTTTTGCTTATGTTATGCTGAAAGAATCTACAAATAGTATTGAAAACTTTACTCATTTATTATGTTTATAAAGAAGTTAATGATCCTGCTTAATCAGTCATCTCTGTGTTTTCTGGACTTGAATTTATGCTGCAAACTCTAACATGTACTGTCTGCCAGATGGTAATAGTTCAAAAAAAGGGTGCCCAGGATGAGATGGATCTTTAAGAATGTTTTGAACTATATATAAAGCTCTTCCAAAGAGGGGAGAGGGCAACCAAGGATCCTCTGGGCAATGATGTTAACAGTGGTAGAAGGTCACCAGCAGTTTTCCATTCAGTTGTTTTTTTCCTGAGAAGTCTCAGGTTGTAGAATCTCTGCTGGGCCCTTTTGACCAGGGCTGCAATGTGAGCACCCCAGGTCAGGTCCTCTTTCATGGTAACACCCAGAAACTTAAAACTGGCCACTTGCTCCATTTGTTTGTTTTGATACTCGTTTTTAGTACTTGTTGTGCCGCAAATCAATTAATGATGAGTATCGGGGTACCATTTTAGACAGAATACTGTCATTCATGGAACATCTCCAGAATTGCTGCAGTGAAAAGGTTTTCAAACCTCAAGCATGCTTCTCTCTGTCTCTCTGTCTCTGTTAAAGCATGGATTAAAGAAAACTGGTCTGTAGCCTTACCCGGTTCCTGCTGTTGATATGTCTGCATAGCTCTTCAAGTTCTTTATTGCTGAGCAAGCTGTCTTTTGCACCGACTCCATCTTCTTCTCTTGAGGTGGCTGCTAACAAGAGTCTGTGGACAATTATATCTGCGTACCTCCTAATGGGCGATGTGAAGTGGGTGTATTTATCTAGAGCAAGACCTAAGGTAGAAAGGACACTAATAAGCCCAAAGTCCACAAGACAAGGAGCAGAAGTAAGAAACAGACATGTGGCCCACATTACAGCAAATACCATAATGGAAGAAGTCTTCCTCGGGACATGATCCAGTTGAAAAATAGACCGCGTTTGACATGGCTTGAATGACCATAGACCTCAACAGCTGGTTTACCAGGGGGTCAGAAGGGTCCACCGCTCTGTCCAGAGAGTCAGCTAATGCCTTGTTAGACCTGTCAACGAAAGAACTAGAATTAGTTCTCTCAATTGCTCAATGCCACTTGTTGACTTCAACTCCCAGAATTCCTGAGCCAGCTATACATGGCTGGCTCAGGAATTCTGGGACTTAAAGTCCATAGGTCGTAAAGGGACCATAGTTATCAAGCCCTGCCCAATAAGAGTTTTGAAGCTGATAACTATAATAAAGCCAGCAGTGTGGCAGCAGCCAAAAAAGCCCATGCAGTCCTAAATTGCATTAACAGAGGGAGAGGTAGTAATCAGCCAGGTCGGACCGGTTCTGGTGTATCAGTAGTGGAAATTTTGACTAGTTCAGAGAAGCGGCAAATGCCACCTCTGGCTGGCCCCGCCCACCCGCCCCTGCCCTTACATCTCCTATATTCCCTTGGTTTTTTTATCTCAGCTGATTCGCGCCTCAGCTGATTCGCACCTCAGCTGAGCTAAAAAGCAGCACAGCTCACCAGTGTTGATACAAAGACCCTGCGTGCGCGTGAAGTGTGCATTAGGCGCACATGTACAGCTCACCAGTGTTGATATAGAGGGCGGTCTTTCAGTCCTGTGCACATGCACGCTCTCTGAACCGATAGGAAAAATTTGGAAACCCACCACTGAACAGAGGTTACAATCAAGTTCAAGTGAGGTGCTAATTCCACTCTATAAAGCCTTAGTAAGACCACACCTAGAGTTTTAGTCACTGCACTATAAAAAAAATGTTGAGACTCTAGAAAAAGTGCAGAGAAGAGCAACCAGGATTGATTTCAACCAGGCTGAAAATGGGGAGCGCATGCCCCATGTTCGTAGCACAGACACCACAGGCTGGTCCTTTGCTATTTCAGGCTGGCCCTGTGGGCCAGATTTAAGCAGCCTGAGGGCCAGATGCGGCCCATGGGCCTTGAGTTGGACACTCCTGGCCTAGACTTATTTGAACATAGCTCTTTTTGACATTCATATTTTCTTGGGTTCCATTCATCTAGTTGAAATGTTAATTTATCTTGCTCGTCCATGTACAATATGCCGTACCCTAAATAAACAATAAATCCATTTACCGTGTGTCAATCGAAAAGCCTTTTGCCCCGGCACATTCTCGGACCTCGGAAAAAAATTCCTGCCGAGGTGGCGGGTGCTGACGAAGCAGCGCCTGATGGGGGAACACCTCCCAAATCTTCTTGGCCACCCAGTGGTTTGCCAGGATCATGCACTCGGCTATCGTTTCGTGGACTTCCAGCGGCTGGCGGGGGATCAGGTCATCGATGTTCTTCTTGTCGTCCAGCTGAACCCTGATTTCCACCCCTTCCAGCTCCAGGGCTCCGTAGCTGCTGCGCTTGGCTCGGAGGTGGCGGGCAATGTCAGTTAACTTCCTGATGGCCCAGATCAGCTCATCTAACTTCTGTCTCCGGGTATTTTCCTCCATGCCTTTGAGCTCCAGGATTTCCGCTGCAGCAGTCAGGTCTTCCTCCAGCAAAGCCTGGGCAGCCTCGTAGAAGAGTTTGTAAGAAGAGCGAATGATGGTTCTCTTGTACTGGACTCTCTTTATTTCGTAAGAGGCCTTGTCCAGCTCCCAGATAACGCTCAGGGCATACCTGAAAACAAATATTCAAATCATCCCCGATGAAGGTACTTACAAGCACTGTGTCAGGGGTCCAAGTAATACACCCATAGCAGTGGTTGCCAACCAGTGGGCCAGGACCACTGGTGGTCTGCGAGAAAATTTTGGTGGTCCACAGAGAAATGTCCCCCCCCAAAGCAATTAATCCAGGCTGCGCGGGAACACAAGGCTGTGCCGCCCACGTGGCCTGGGGGAACACAAGGCTTGCGTCGCTTGCATTGCGAACAACACGAGGTAGGGGAGGGGGGAAAGGGCGGGGGGAACTTGCCCCACGTGCCTCACCTGGCCACTGGGCTGCTGCTTTTTGCTTTTTTCTTCTTCTGCTTTTGGCTGCAGGCAAGGAAAGCAGCAAAAGTCTTTCTTTCTCTCCCCTAAACTCCGCCAGAAATGAGTCTTTGGGACCGTGCAAGCATCCTGCTTCAAGAGGCTGCGCCATTCTGGCAGAGTTTGGGGGAGAGAAAGAAAGACTTCTGCTGCTTCTGCTGCTTTCCTTGCATGAAGCCAAAAGTCTCTCTCTCTCTCTCCCCCTGAGAACGGAGCTGGAGATGGTATCCTGCGATCCCAAATAAAGAATGATCGATCGGTAGGAAAACAGGGTGGGGAATTTTCCTGCAGACTTTTTTGGGGATTTTCCCAGGGTCTCTGGTCCACGGATTTAAAATTATGGGCTTAGTGGTCCCTGAGGTCCAAAAGGTTGGTGACCACTGACCCATAGCACACAAAACTCAGAGGCAGGTGAATTCCACAAGTAACAGTTCTTTTTTTAAATAAAGTTTTTATATGTTTTCTTCGTTTTGTATTACAGCTTCAATTTTACAACCACGATATACTGGTTGTATCAACATTATACATTATGCATTCTATTATACCTCAACCATTTAACTTTTCTTTATACAATACCAGATTTATCTTTCTTATTCCTATAGTTCTAACCAGAGTTTCTATATTTTTTAACTATCATTATACTCATAGTATTTCTAGTACTTTGATCGTCTTTCATTGTAGTTTTCTAGTCTTTGCATCTCTTATCTAACCAACTGTACCATATGTCCCAAATGGAATAATATTCTGAGTCTCCTTTATCTTTCATTTCCATCGTCAATTTGTCCATTTCAGCACAATCAAGTATTTTCCTTATTACCATTTCCTCTGTGGGCGTATTTCTGTTTTTCCAATTTTGTGTGTAGCTAATTCTCACCGTTGTTATTACACAAAGCATCAAGTACGGAGTTTTCTTATTATATTTTCCTTTTAGTATGCCCAATAGAAATAGCTCTGGCTTGAAGTCTATCTGTTGTTTTATCATCTCCTCCAATCAATTTTTTATCTTTACCCAATATTTTTTTCACCAATGGACACGTCCACTACATCTGGTAATATGTTCCCTGTGTCTGTTTACATTTCCAGCATTCTGATGGACTATTTGGGAACATTTTTGCTAATCTTGCTGAAGAACAGTTTTATTGGATATTGATACAGGCTGGTGAAAATTGACTCTGAAGTTTCCTGTAGTTTTCACCTAATTAAAAGCTTTCCTCCTTCCCCCAGTCACCTGGTCCAATCAGGTTGCCGTCCAGTTGCCTGGTAACTTCACTCCTCCCCTCTCTGACCACCTGTGGGAATGTCCTTGGTTCCCAGGAGAAAGTATTTTGTTTTGGCTACAAAACCCCAGCTACCTCTATTCCCCACTCTGTATCCCTCAGCTCCAGTGTGGCAACACAGAAGCCTCAAAATGGCCTTGGTCAGGTCAGTTTTAGGGTTGACACAATGTTTTGTATAATAATAATAATAATGCAGAAAAAGGTTTACAAGTATTCTATGTCATTTAAAGCAATGACTTTACACTTCCAGGCTCTATTTGGGTGGAAGGATGGGATTTTGAATAGGGATAGGCACTAAAAGAAAAATGATCTGACAGCTAGATCTCTCTCTTGGGAGGTACAGAGAAAGTTCTTCTATTGGGGAGGAATCTTTGCTTAGATTTAAGGACATTGTTTTTCTATGTTTTCTGTTTTCTAGATTGTCTTATGTGATACTTATAATAAATTGGCCTTAGCAGATGGCAGCACTGAATAACAGAGTTGGAAGGGATCTTGGAGGTCTTCTAGCCCAACCCCTTGCTCAAACAGGAGATCCTGTATCAGGATGTCCAGCCGTGGCAACTTTAAGACCGAAGTCCCTAGGACTTCAACTCCCAGAATTCCCCAGCCAGCCATTTCTGGGAGTTGAAGTCCACAAGTCTTAAAGCTGGCAAGACTGGACACTCCTGCCCTACAGCATCCCAGACAAATGTCTGTCCAATCTCTTCTTAAAAACCTCCCAACAATGGATTAATTGTTCTCACTGTCGGGAAATTTCTCCTTATTCTAGGTTGGATCTCTCTTCAATAAGCTTCCCCCCTTCTCTGCAGCAGGGCAGGCAATTGGCATGAACCTGTCTCAGCCTGCAGAAGGAGGAAGGGTGTGGGAAATATCTCAGAAGGGACCCTCCCTGGTTTCCAAAGAGTAAAAATGAAATTTAATGAATGTGTACCTGGAGGAGGACGGGAGGAAGCTCACGTTCCAGAGAGAGACCCAAGGTAAGAGCCTGTGCAGCCTTGAACTGGATAAAGAAGGGAGGAAAAGGTCCAAGGTAGCCACACCCTAGAATCTCCCAGGCTGTATCGCTTAGGTTAGAAGGTTATACTTTAAGTCTGGTAAGATTCTGTCTATTAGCAATAGCATTCAGACTTATATGCTGCTTCACAGTGCTTTTACAGCCCTCTCTAAGCAGTTTGCAAAGTCAGCCTGTTGCCCCCAACAATCTGGGTCCTTGTTTTACTGACCTTGGAAGGGTGAAAGGCTGGGTCAACCTTGAGCCGGTAAGGATTGAACTACCAAACTGCTGGCAATCAGCAGTCAGCAGAATTAGCCTACAGTACTGCATTCTACCTCTTCATGGGTTACTGCCTTGTCGTGGCGAAGGCGCTTGTGTAGCTCAATGAAGCTATGAGCTATGCCGTGCAGGGCCACCCAAGATGGACAGGTCATAGCTTGCTCCTGGGGAGGAAAGCTATGGCAAATCTAGACAGCACACTAAAAAGCAGAGACTTCACCCTGCCAACAAAAGTGCATAGAGACAAGGCTATGCTTTTCCCAGTTGCAATGTAGGGCTGTGAAAGTTGGACCATAAGGAAGGCTGAGCGCCAAAGAATGGACGCCTTTGAACTCTGGTGCTGGAGAAGACTCCTGCGATTCCCTTGGACTGCAGGGCCATCCAACCGGTCAGTCCTAGAGGAGATCCACCCTGACTGCTCTTTAGAAGACCAGATCCTGAAGATGAAGCTCAAAGACTTTGGCCACCTCATGAGAAGGAAGGACTCCCTGGAGAAGAGGAATGCTGGGAAAGATTGAGGGCAAAAGAAGAGGAGGAGGATGGCAGAGAAGGAGGTAGCTGGAGGGAGTCACTGAAGCAGTCAGCATGAGCTTCAATGGACTCCAGAAGATGGTAGAGGACAGGAAGGCCTGGAGGAACGTTGTCCATGGGGTCGCGATGGGTTGGACATGACTTCGCAACTAACAACAACACTGCATTCTAACCACTGCGCCACCATGTATCTTCTTAACAGAGTTGAATAACAGAGTTGAAAGGGACCTTGGAGGTCTTCTAGTCCAATCCCTTGCTCAAGCAGGAGACCCTATGCCATCCCAGACAAATGGTTGTCCAATCTCTTCCTAGAGAAGCTTAACTTCTCCACTGCAAGGAGCTGATAAGGCTTAACACTCACCTGTCCACGTTCCCAAGAAGAGAGCATAAATTGGCACTCAAGATGGCAGGCAACATATCATAACGACGATCAGCTAAGTAGTAAGTAGTAGCCCTAAGAAATCGGGAGCAAAAGTACTCAGTGGTTTTTTTTTTCTCTGTCACCATACTTTTGAAGCTTAAAAACAATTAGATACATCTTGTAGCACCATGATTATTTTTTTAAGCTTTCGAGTCAGTCTTGACTCCTGGCAACTGCCTGGCCAGTTCCAGTCAGCTTGCTTGGTAATATATTTGTATGTATTCAGACTTGTAATCACCGAATATAAAGTAACCACCTCGATACCCGTGGTTCGCTATGAAACTTATGTGATCGGGCTTAGTTTTTGGGAAGGAAAATAAGAGAAAAAAATTCTGCCTCTGCCTACCAGCATCCATCGGTATTCATCTGGCTGGTGTCCTGTCAGTGTGGGAGAGAGTTGAGGGGCTGTTTGGAAACTGAAACAGTATTTGCTGTGTGAGCAAGAAGGAGACAGCAAGGAGCCTGGGCGTGGCTTAGCTCAACTCTAGCAAGAAGAACTGTGCTAGAGCTGCTTGGTGCTCTGAAACTGAAACTGAAACTCCTCTCTTCAGCTTGTGTTTTGCATTTGGAAGAGATTTCTTTTCAGGTGGGGAGGGGGAGTAGAACTCCTTAGCATCAGAGCGTGTTAATAATAGTAATATAGGAAATACTAAAGCTCTAATGGTCATTTTAAAAAATCCTTTCTTAGTGAGCACCTAGAAGCCAAGAGGAACATATGTGCCAAATTTCAAGTTTGTAGGCTTTACGGTTCTGGAGATTTTGTGATGATATACGAGTTGCATTACACTTTTATATATATAGATTTTATTTAGATCAGAGGTGTAGGTTTCATGTAGCATTTGGATTAATGATTAAATGTTAACCTTTGTTGAGGTCTGGTGTTGTGGCTAAGGCCTTGGGCCAGATACCAGGAGGCCCTAAATCCTAGCTTTTTCTGAGGTGCAAAAGCCCGCTGAGTGGCTTTGGGCCAGTCACTCTCTCTCAGCCCTAGGAAGCAGCCAATGGCAAACATTCCCAAAATCTTGCCAAGAGCTTGTTCAGGAGACAAGAGTGACTCAAAGGCACACACACACACACACACACACACACAATCTTTGTTGACACGGATGCCTCGGTTTAGTTCAGAATAATTGTGCTTAGCAGAAACAATTCACCAAGGAAGTTTTAACAGAGAAGAAAAACGAAAATAGATTTAATGTGGGGCTCATATTTTATAGGAAGACATAACGCAGCTTGTTGATTCTTGCAGCAACTGTGATAAATAAACCAGAGTTTGTGGCTCAGCCCATTTTACAATCCTAACCAAACTGTGAATTATTCAAGCCATAGTTAAGGAAAATATGACTTAATGTGGCCTTAGAAACCAATAAAATCAGGAGTAGCACAAAAGGCGAAAAATAATTTGGTCAAATCATACAGGCAGTCCTTGAACTTGCAGCCATTTGTTTAGTGACCGTTCAAAGTGACGAAGTCAGTGGGAAAAAAAACTGGCATGACCATTTTTCACATTTATGACTGTGGCAGCATCCCCCTAGTCACCTGATCAAAATTCAGAGCTCAATATTCTTGGTATACAGATAGTCCTTGACTTACGATCACAATTGAACCCAGTTTCTGTTGCTAAATGAGACAGTTGAGTTTTGCCCCATTTTTTGCCACTGTTGTTAAATGAATCACTGCAGTTAAGTTAGTAACATGGCTGTTAAGTCAATCTGGCTTCCCCATTGGCTTTGCTTGTCAGAAGGTCATAAAAGGGGATTCCATGACCCCGGGAACACTGCAACCGTCATAAATAAGAGCCAGTTGCCAAGTGTCTGAATTTTGATCATGTGACCATGGGGATGCTGTAGGTCGTAAGCGTGGAAAGCGGCCATAAGGTACTTTTTTCAGTGCCATTGTGACTTTGAATGGCCACTAAACGAATTGTTGTTGGTTGAGGACTAGCTGTAGTCCTTCACTTCCTCTTGCTGTTAAGCAGGAAAAGGCCTACCTTGCTTTGGCCTCCATATCGGTGTAAGAATTGGCTGCCACAAAATGAGTTACATCAGCAATGTGGACGGCCAGTTCCAGGTTGCCGTTGGGGAGGAGCCTGATGGACAGGGCATCATCCACATCTTCGCAGCCTTTGGGGTCGATGCTGAAGACCAAGTGGGTCTCTCTCAGATCAAGGCGTTTCTGCTGCTCTTCTGGACTTACTTGCCATGGCTTCTCCGGGATGAGCACCGGCATCTCACACATCTGCGGGGATAAAGAGTGAGGCAATGAGAACGTCGCGTCATAAACTGAGCACTGGTATCATCTCAGTATCATGCCCTTGTTAGAGTCGGACTTGGAGGAACAGCCGACAGGGAGTGGAGGTGTGGCTCCAGAGGTTGTGGAGGAGGCTGGGGAAGGGCAGAGGCCGGCTGGGCAGTCAGAGGAAGAACCAGGCCCATCCCCTCTGCATCCTAGGGCACACAGGGAGGAGAGGATAAGGGAGACATGGGAATGGCGTGGTCTACGGGGGAGGAAAGGGCCTTAATCCTCTTCATGGGCTGCAGCTGTGAGAATTGGTTAAAAGGGCGGACATGCGTATGGGCCAGTGCTGGAAACAAAGCAGGGAAATATCTCTTGTCTGTCATTCCTCTCCGAGTTTGGCGTCCTTCCCAGTGTGTGTTCCGATCTCTGTGGACGTCTTCAAGCCCTTATCTTGCCTGGTTCCCTTAATTGCTTCAGTGCGGTTTGTGTTGTTTTTACTCTTTATAATTTATAGGCATTTTTAGTTTAAACAGCATTTCCTCCTTTTCGTAACTGCTTGTGGGGGAGTTTTTTTGTCTCCAGTCAAGGATATTTGGAGCTTTTGAAGCAAAGTGAAGGAATAAAAGGGGTTTCACCTGTTTTTGTGACTGTGTTTATTTTGTATCCCACCCTGGGTCACCACACTCAGTGTTTCTCCACCTGTGGTCCATGGACAGAATGTCAGAGTGCAATTGTCAGGTGAGGCTCCATTCAAAATCCAAGAAAGAAAACCTTAGACTCCATGGTTATAGAGAAAAGGAGTTTTACTGAAAATTAAAGTGGTAGCAACAGAAAAAAATACAAGATCTGAAGCAATAGGTGTGAAAATCGCATATAGAAAGTTACCCCATGTTCCCACCCCCAAGAGTTCAAAGTGGCCATCCAGTCTGAGATGTGTATAATGTCATGTGGGGCATCTTCAGGTGGCGTTTCACACATCTGGTATGCCAAGACCATTGACCTTGGCCTAGACAGATAAGGGGCTACATCTGCGCAGTAAGCCAGTAAGCATAGTCAAGAAGTTTAATTTGGCTTGCTGCAATTTAATTCTATTTTAGTTAACTTAATTTATTGTATCGTTTTTATCTGTGAGCCGCCCCGAGTCCTTCTGGAGAGGGGGTGGCATACAAGTCAAACAAACAAACAAACAAACAAATAAATAACATCCCAACTTTTACATTTCACCAACTTAAACCTCCAGCACCCAAGTCCAATTATTCTTCCCTCCCCCCATTTCTATGGCAGCCAGAAAGATAAGCAGAAGTAGGATTCTTGGAGGCTGACACCTCCATGCAGAACCCCTCTGACTCTGGAGCAAGCTCTCACTGGGTTTCTCTTCTCTCTGGGCTTCTCTCTGGTCCTGGGCCCATAACCTGTCAGAGTGCGCACAGCTTTACTACTTGAGAGAACCCAGGAGCACTAATAACAAACAGAGGTTTGTAATAAATAGTGGTTTTATCTACAAAAGAATATATACTATACATATATGTACTATAGGCAGAGGCCCAAGAAGCAGCAATTACAGCAGGGAAGAACACACAGCGAGACAGAGACGCCCTAGTAGGGCCTCTTCTTATTATACAGGCTCTTAAAGGTATAACAGCTTGTGTACAGCCCCTAATATTTGTTAGTTTAATTTAATTTTAATTTAAGAAATAGCGCCAAAGAAAAACAAGAACCGGAAAAGCTTACCTGTGCCTCGGAGAAAGGACTAACCGAAACAGTATTCTCCACCAGAATTGTTTGTATTTCTCCTTCCAGGTCGCCTATCCGGCCCACGACCCGCACAAAATGTCCATTGGGGTAGAGCGAGGTTGGTTCCCAAGAGTCTATACGCACGACAACCCGGAAATCCTGACATGAAACCGCACCAAGGGTGGTCAGGAGAGCAGAAAAATATGTCTGCACCCACCCACCCTGGACTCTGAGGGAACTATGAACGCCAAACACAACCCCTCACCTGCAATGCCTCAGCCTGCTGAGTGCTTATTCGGATTTTAGGGATCCTGTAATCCCAGGGGGTCACAAGAACCTTCTGGGCATTTTTGGTGTGCAACTGATTCTCTTCCCTGGATGGGAAAGTGACCACGTACTCACGCCAGTTCTTCTGCAGGATGCCCACCACTTTGCCTGGGAAGGGAAACCGATGCCAATTATTAGATGGACAAGAGTTGGAAGGGACCTTGTAGGTCATCTAGTCCACCCTCCCAACCAAGCAGCAGGCCCTAAACCATTTCTGACAATGGTAGTCCAGTCTCTTCTTGAAAGCCTCCAGGGATGAAGTTCCCACAACTTCCAAAGGCAACTTCTGTTCCATCAGTTGATTGTTCTCACTGTCAGAAAATTTCTCCTTGTTTCCAGGTTGAATCTCTCCATGTTCAGTTTCCATCCATTATTCCTTGTCTGGCCTTCAGGTGCTTTGGAGAATAGCTTGACCCCCTCCTCCTCTCTATGGCAGCTCCTCAAATATTGGAAGACTGGTTTCATGTCTCCCCTGATCCTTCTCTTCACTAGACTAGCCAGGCCCAGTTCCTGCAACCATTCATCCTATGTTTGAGCCTCCAATCCCCTAATCATCCTGGTTGCTCTTCTCTGCACTTTTCTAGAGTCTCAACATCTTTTTTATAGTGTGGTGACCAAAACTGGATGCAGTACTCTAGGTGTGGTCTTACTAAGGCTTTATAGAGTGGTTTTAGTATCTCCCTTGATCTTGATTGTATCCCTTTGTTAATGCAACTTAGGATTGTGTTGGCTTTTTAGGCTGCTGCTGCACACTTCTGACTCATATTTAACTGCTTGTCCACCAAGATCCCTCTCACAGTTCCTGCTATTAAGCCTGGTTTCACCCAGTCTATATGTGTACTTTTGGTTCTTCTTGTCTAAGGATAGGACTTTACTTTTCTCTACATTGAATTTCATTTTGTTAGATAGGGCCCAGTTAACCTTGATAAGAGAACAGAAGTATAACCAGGTCTGGCAGCCGATCAAAATGGAAGCCTGATCTCAACAGCTCTCCTTCTCGGCCACGTACCGGTGGGCATGGGTTCACCATAAACCTCTCCGGGAGTTCTCTCTTCACCCTCAGTCTCTCCGAGGGCAGCCGTCCGTTCTTTCCACTCCTTCTGGGGCAATAATTCCACCGCCACCACATCACCATGGATTGCCCTATTTCGGGCTTTTGTGCCATAAATGAGAACATCTGTCTTGAGATCTGGGTACCAAGGAAGAAAAATAGGGATCAAGAGATCTTAGTATCTCCAGCATTAGAGAGGAGAAAAAAAAACAGGAGATTTTCCATCTGCTTCAGCTTGTTCATTAAGGATATTCATGGATAAGAGATGATCCATTAAATGACAAATATTTAATTAAAGCGGAACAATACTTATTCCATATGCAAAAAAGCCTTGTTTTAACGTAATAAATGTTAAGATATGATACACTTGGCTTGTTGTTGTTTTTAAAAAGCTACCCAACGTTTCAGGATATTATGTTGAGGTATTGGAATTTAGGAGCTGACCAGATGTAAGGCTGATGCAACTGAAGATGAATCAGCATTAGTATTGCCCTTTTAAGATGAACAATGAGTCCACAGAAGTTTATATAAGGCAGCCATTAGAGGGCATGTTTCTCTCTCCTTGTGTCCTGTATCCATTGCAGAGTTCTCAGTGTAGAGTTAAGAAGAAAGATTGCTTATAAGGTATTTGCCTACCACATATATTTCTGTATATAACTGTTGTATATAAACCATTGTTAAATGTCTAAGCCTCTGTTTGCTGTGTTTCGCTCTTGGTTGTCCAATAATAGTAGTCACGCTGCAAATGCTCTGACATATTATCTTACTAATTTTTATCCCAATCCAATCCATTCCTGTTCCAAGTATTCTCAACAGCTCTGGGGAACCCATTCCCAACATGTCCCCGAGGTTCAACTGAACCCACCATAATATCTGCAACAAAGCAGAGGAGCAAAGGTCAGAAAAAAGTAGAGGCAGCATTGTCAGAAGCAGATTCCACCCATTAAACCAGCCTTTTTTTTTCCAGGCAGCCTAGTTAGGCCATGAACTGAGGTGTAAATGAAAACAAATTAAATTAAATTAAATTAAATTGCCTCAAGTGTACATTGCATAGGAAGGCAAAACCTGACTGGGCATGAGAGCCAAATGGAATATGCTGAATTTGTACTCACCTTTTTCTTTGTTGCTAGTGCCTTGAAATCGCATGAATGCCTCTACTTGGGCTCTGTGCTTATTCACATTCAAGACCCCCTACAAAAATGAACAATAAAATAACAGAATATCAGAGTTGGAACTTGGAAGGGACCTTGGAGGTTTTCTAGTCCAACCCGCTGTTCATGGCAAGAGAACTTATACCATCCCCTTAAAATGCCTGTCCAGTCTCTTCTTCAAAACCTCCAGTGATGAAGCACACTCAGGGGTGGGATTCTACCAGTTCGCACCTATTCTCTAGAACCAGTTGTTAACGTTCTAAGCAGTTCGGAGAACCGGTTGTTAGAAGAAATTACTGGCCTAATCCTGTAAGGAAGGCAGGAAGGAAACATTCTGGTGTTGCTTACAGAAACTGCCACTCCGTTAACTCTTATTACATTCTTGGCAGGACTAGACTTCCTGTCTCAGGAACTTCTCTGGAGTTTTTTTTCCCCTCCTTTGCTGGTACTTTGCTTGTGTGGAGTGACCCTTCAAAGTTACAATGGCATTGAAAAAAGTGACTTATGACCATTTTTCACACTTACGACTGTTGCAGCACCCCCACGGTCATGAGAGGCCAGGCGAGGAGATGCAGGCCTCGATGTGAGTGATACTGAGTTGGCCACGCCCAGCCAATAACATGACCTCCAAGCCACGCCCACCAACTAAGCCACGCCCACAGAACCGGTTTGGAATCCTACCCCTGAGCACACACAAAGTCTGGAAGCAACTTCTGTTCCACTGGTTAATTGTCCTCACTTTTAGGAAGTTTCTCCTTAATTCCAGATTGCTTCTCTCCTGGATTAGTTTCCACCTATTGTTTCTTGTCCTGCCCTCTGGTGCTTTGGAGAATAATGACCCCCCTCTCCTTTGTGGCAGCCCCTCAAATACTGGAATACTACTATCATGTAACCCCCTAGCCCCGTGGTGGCGAACCTATGGTACACGTGCCAGAAGTGGCATGCAGAGCCATTACTGCCAGCACATGAGCACTAGCCCAGAAAACATGTACTGCACATGCATGCGCGCCGCCCACCCGACAGCTGATTGTCAGGTATCTGGTGCGCATGTGCGGGGACACGGCAATGCACAGGAGGCACGCATGCGTAGAAGCACGCAGTGCGCATGAGGGGGACACGTGCGCATGCGCAGAAGCACACAGCATGGGTCGTGTGAGTCGTGCGTGCATGCACAGAAGCGCAGGTCGCTCAAGTCACGTGAGTCGTGCAGGTTGCTCGCACATGCGCAGGAGGCATGGGAGGGCACACGCATTGCCTTCTGGGTGATGGCACGCGAGCACGAGCAGGTAAGGATTGCATTGGTTTTGTTTTCTTTTTAATTGCAGAGCTGTTTCAGAACCGTGCACAGGTAAACCTTGATTTATTTCAGTTCCCTGATTATATACTGTAAATGGAATTTTTTTCTCAATTATATTGGTAAGAGAAGCTTTATGGTATCAGAGTATCAGGAAGTCAGTGAAAATCCAGAACTGAACCATGAAGGGCTTTGGAAATGCTTAGTATAAGGTTGCTTCAGGATTCAAATACTAAAGAGAGCTGTCCACAGGATGGAAATGACTGGCAGCCCATATTTACTTTTGTTTGTTGCTGGATATTCTGTTTTGATTTGCTGGCTGACATTCTTTTAAGTCTAAGTGCTGCCTGGAGGAACGCTGGGAATTTTTACGAGCCAAACGGTTTAAGTATCCCCAAATGCCCATTTGTATCCATGCACAAAATGAATAAATATTTTAAAAATAAAGTCACGTGCAGCAAAGTAAAGTCGGTCCTGAATCAGGAAGGATGAGAAACCCCAGGAGGGGGATGATTCTGCACTCAAGTCTTTTTAATACAGGTAAGTAACGGTGAAGGTTCTCCTCGCGCATACATGCTAGTCGTTTCTGGCTCATCCCCGTTACAAAGCTTTCTGTGCATGCATTGGAAGCGTCACCTGGATGTAGAGTCCTGATTTGATTCCAGCTTCCAGAGTCTCTATAGGGAGATGCTCAGGGTATTCCTTCCCACTGTTTTCGTGGCTTTCGCTTTCCCGTTCACGTCGCGACTGGAGTATGGAATCCAAAAGCTCGTGTGCAGCTTTTAAATCGGGCCAGAAGTTGTCCAAGTAATTCTGGGTGTGCAGATTAAAAAAAAAGAGAAGAAATTGGAGTCCAACTGTCTGCCTTGTCTACCGATTTACTTCATTAATTGCAAGATTGATGTCAGCTGGACAAGGCAGGCCAGACAAGAAATATACCCACAAGAAGTACTTCTACTGTGAAGTAAGGTTACTTCAACAGAATCTTGCAAGTCTCAATGTACATGTCTCCTCCCCGCATCTTTACATCCAAGAAACTAGGCAGGGTGTAAGAACTGGCCTCTCCTATCTCTAACCCTAACCCTTCTGTTTCTTCTACAAGCACCCCAGGTTCAGCCAGGTGTTGGCAGGGGCAGCCCTCTGAACTTTGAATCCAGGTCCTAAGTAACCCCAAAATAATTAAGTGACCAATTGTAAGCTGACGCACAAAAGAACAGCACAAAAGCGTTTACCTTGAATGAGATCACAAAGACACCTTCCGTTTCACTTCCAAACAGCTGTACCGCCTCTTCGTCCTCTGTAACCATGACGATGGGCATCTGGCCCGAGAAGTGATTATAGTACCACACGGAGGCGTTGTAAATGCTCCTAGGAGAATCAGTGTTCACATTTATCTTTGGATGTCATGTTACATCTTCCCGTTTTGCTCTGATCCCACAGTTCATACGACTTAACGTCTGCCGTTTGAAAACACGCCACAACTATCTAAGTCAGGGGTATCCAAACCTGGCAAATTTAAGACTGGTGGACTTCAACTCTTCAGTCTTAAAGTTGCCAAGTTTGGAGACCTCTTATCTAAGTCTATGCAGTCCTTCATGTTCTGACCAAGGTTTCCGAGACCGTAATTACGCACACGCTTATCTTAAAAACAAGGTTTGTTTTATTGCAACACTGGGAATTATTTTCAATCCCAGCCAGTAATGAATCTCAAACAGTCCCTCGAGATAAGCATCCACCTTTCTTTCCCGTGAAGTGCTACCAATAACTGAAGCATCAAATGAACTACCGTGTTTCCCCGAAAATAAGACCTACCCCGAAAGTAAGACCTAGCACTATTTTCTAAACCTGCCCTAATATTTATTTATTTATTTATTTATTTATTGGACTTATATGCCGCCCCATCTCCGAAGACTCGGGGCGGCTCACAATTAAAACACACAATACAATAATTATTTAAAAAAGAATTAAACAATTTAAGCCCAATAAAACCAAATTAAAATACTTAAAATTATCCCATGGCCCAGGTGAGGTAATCACAGCCCGATTTGGTCAAACAACCAGGTCTTTAAGTCGCGGCGGAAGGTGCGGAGGTCAGGGGCCAGACGGAGGTCCAGAGGCAGTTCATTCCATAAGTCGGGGACCGCTACAGAATAGGCTCGCCGCCGGGGGACCACCAGCCGACATTGACTTGCCGACGGGACCCCGAGGAGTCCTTGCCTATGTGCCCGCACGGGACGGGTGGCGCTCGATATCGGCAGGAGAAAATAAGACCTAGTGTAAATCTCCAGTTCCAGGAAGACTTTTCAGGGAGCAACTGTGCACCTGCAAAACACCCCCCCCCTACACACTCACACCCACTATTTGGCACCATAAATATATAAGACCTACCCCGAAAATAAGACCTAGTGTGTTTTTGGGAGCCAAAAAAAATATAAGACAGTGTCTTATTTTCGGGGAAACATGGTAGAAAGAAAACCATTAACCTGCCAGCAGAACTTGTCAGAATGGAGAATCCAGAGTTTCTACCAAAAAAATTAAGAGCTAATCTTTTGCCATGTCCACATAGGGTAAGACTGAGTCGTGAACTGGGGAAAGTGACAGTTGACAAGGGGCGTGGCAAAAGATTAAGGACTCAGTCTCCGGGCAGAAAGGCATGTGTCAACCCATCCGTGGATTCTCCAATCAATGTGCTGGGGAAAGAAAACCAACCAAAGAGCTTCAAGAATGAGTCTGAACTGAATGAACGACTTTGCTTCCTGCAAAGGTTTCTCTACCTTTGCCTGTCCTTTATACCTTAGGGGAGGGGCAATCACCTCCCAGCCTTACTCCCAAATTGTCCCTTTTGTTTCAGCTGCTCTCGCTTTCTAGCAGCTCTGCGCACACACTGGGAACAGGCTCCCCTTGTTCCTCAGCCTCGCTGCTGCCAGATTCTGGAGGCTCTGGAGTCAGCACACAACTCCCAGATGGTCCTGGCTGCATCTGTGCATCGGATGCAGGACCCTCGTTGAGTCCTCCCCAGACTCCCGGGCCGGTCCCTGTTCTTTCCCACTGTCCGATTCTGCTGCCGTCTGCACAGGCTGCCGGCGAACCACAACACTGCAAGCGTTCACTGATCAACACTAAAGGGAGCTCTTTCCACATTACTTTACTGAAATACTTTATTGATTAGGGCTTATCAGAATATATTTTATCAGAATACAAAATAGGGAACAGACCGTATGTGAAAAATAGAGTATAAAACACATTTTATTTCTGTGTCACCCCAATCAGATCCAGGTAGGCAGTTCTCAGTTGTGCTGCTTTGTTCAAATGCTTTTGCCCCGGTACAGGTAATCCTCGATTTATAACAGTTCATTTAGTGACCGTTCAAAGTTACAACGGCATTGAAAAAAATGACAGGACCGTTTTTCACACTTATGACCATCGCAACGTTCCCAGGATCACATGATTTACATTCAGATGGTTGGCAACTGACTCATGTTTATGACAGTTGCCATGTCCCAGGGTCACTTGATCCCCCTTTTGCAACCTTCTGACGAGCAAAGTCAACAGGGGACACCAGATTCACTTAAACAACCGTGTTTACTAATTTAACAACTGCAGTGATTCACTTAGCAACTGGGGCAAGAGAAGTCGTGAAATGGGGCAAAACTCACTTAACAAATTTCTCACTTAGTGACATAAATTATGGGCTCAATTGTGGCCGTAAGTCGAGGACTCCCCATATAAGACAATGCCATGGTGGCACAGTAGTTAGAACATAGTACTGCAGGCCACTTCTGGTGATGGCCGGCTGCCAGCAGTTTGGCAGTTCAATCCTGACTGGCTTCAGATTGACTCAGCTTTCCATCCTTCTTAGGTTAGTAATAAAATGAGGACCCAGATTGTTGGAGGACAATAGGCTGACTCTGTAAATAGCTTAGAGAGGGCTGTAAAAGCACTGAGAAGCAGTATATAAGTCTAACTACTATTGCCTTCCCTTCTTTCCTTCCTTCCTTTCCTTCCCTCCTTTCCTTCCTTCCTTCCTTCCTTCCTTCCTTCCTTCCTTCCTTCCTTCCTTCCTTCCTGGTGTGCAATGGTTAGAATGCAGTATTGCAGGCTTACTCTGCCTGCAGTCTAGAGTTCAATCCTGACCGGCTCAAGGTTGACTCAGCCTTTCTATCCTTCTTAGGTCAGTAATAAAATGAGGGCCCAGATTGTTGGGGGCAAGAGGCTGACTCTGTAAACCGCTTAGAGAGGGATGTAAAAGCACTGTGAAGTGGTGTATAAGTCTATGTGCTAGTGCTACCCCCAGGCCAGGCCAGGCCAGGCCTGATGAGGACCATGAAGGCGTCACCGCTGACCCAAAGTTGCACTGTTATGTAGATCACGTACCTGGTCTGCCATTTCTCCAGTGATTCTCCCCGCTCTCGTGGCAAATAAGAAAGCAGCTGGAATTCATTAAAAAATACAATGCAGTCGCGACGGGCATCCCTCACTAAATTCCGCAGTTTATTGTGCTGCCTGTAGAAGAAGCAGAAGATAAAAGACACTGTCTGAGGCAGCACAACTTTATTATTTAAGACCCGAAACAGCCATCCCTCATCTTTAGACTTCCTGTTCAAATCATACATATACATATACATACACACACACACACACACACACACACATATAGAGAGAGACCTTCAGATAATACATTATGTTAAACTACGCTAATAACAGCAGAGGCAGAGGGGTGGACTTTTTCTTCTTCTAGAAACAACGTAGTTTCTTGAAATTATTGAACAGCTACATCAAAGGAATGGTGTAATGTGACAAGGGGACTGGAATGTGTTTTCTTCCGTGCTCTGTTATATATTTGACTTTCATCTTATGGCAGTGATTTATCGGAAGGCATCAACAACTTCAGTGAGGAGCAGGTGGCTGGCCAGGGGTTGCCCTACAGCGTTTGCCTGCCAGTGAGAATGCCAGGACCTCCTTCAGCCTGCCAGTCTGTTCAGTCAATGGAAGGGCTGCTCGTGCTCCCTACCCCGAGGCTGCAGCTGGGATCTGAGGAGTCTTAAGGGTCCCCCAACTCAACTAGCAGACCCACCCAAGGTTAAGAGCCTCGTTCATCCACCTAACTCTAGAAAAAGTGCAGAGAAGAGCAACCAGGATGATGAGGGGACTGGAGGCTAAAACGTATGACGAACGGTTGCAGGAACTGGGCCTGGCTAGTCTAGGGAAGAGAAGGACCAGGGGAGACATGATAGCATCTTCCAATATTTGAGGGGCTGCCACAGAGAGGAGTGAGGGGTCAAGCTATTTTCCAAGGCACCTGAAGGCCAGACAAGGAACAATGGATGGAAACTGATCAAGGAGAGATTCAACCTGGAAATAAGGAGAAAGTTTCTGACAGTGAGAACAATCAACCAATGGAACAGAAGTTGCCCTCGGAAGTTGTGGGAGCTTCATCACTGGAAGCTTTCAAGAAGAGACTGGACTGCCATCTGTCAGAAACTGTGTAGGGTCTCCTGCTTGGGCAGGGAGTTGGACTAGATGACCTACAGGGTCCCTTCCAACTCTGTTAATCTGTTAATCTTCATGAATTTATTTTTGCAACACCACTGAAACCTCATAAAAAGGCAACGTAAGATGTATATCTAAATAAAAGAGCATCACATCCCAAACTTTAAGTATTCAAACCATGCATAAGAATTTATGTGACTGAAGTGTCAGTCAAAAATAATTCATTTATGCTGCTGAAACAGGCCATTGCACCCATGACTTCCAAGTTTAGTGGGGAATATTTCACCCTATCTCTCAGACTGCAGGAAGGTTACGTGGGGAGGCAAATGGCAAATTGTGTGTCATGAATGAAAAAGATTAAGACGTATTTTACAGGCATAACATGGAATCGTTTTCACAATCCAGGGAGTGTCCAACAGTTTAACAAAAAACAGTGGCAGAAAGATTTTAAACATTTTCATTAACTTGCTGTATTATGACTTTTGATTAAAATCCTGCATTACCTCTGAAATATATTCATAGATAATGATGCTATAATTAATGTCAGCTAGAAAAAAATCCCTGATTAACCTTTTAGGTCTCAAGGGTATTTAGAGCACACATGTATTCATATAATCGTCAAGGCATATTATTAACCTTTGCAATCGATTAAAAAAAGAAGAAACTACAGTATATTTTTTTACAGTTTCATTCTGTATATCTTGGCCTTTCCAATGCCACTGTAAATCTGAAATTTATTTATTTATTTATTTATTATTTGAACTTGTATGCCGCCCCATCTCCGAAGACTCGGGGCGGCTCACAACTAAAAAACAGAGACAATAAATACTTAAAAAACAATTAAATTAATTTACAAGCCCAAATACTAAAACAGATTTACACAATTAACATTAAAATAAATCTGCTAACTAAAGTCTGAAAGAATATGAGATTTTAAGCATGTCTATTAATTTGCAAGGCAGATTAAATACAGAAGGGCCTGCAAATCTTCATTTTTTAATTTTATTAACGGTATGTTATGGATTGATTGATGCATGCATGTTTTTCTTCATCATCAGGAGAGCAG
The DNA here is from genome assembly GCA_009733165.1 of Naja naja. Classification (NCBI taxonomy): domain Eukaryota; kingdom Metazoa; phylum Chordata; class Lepidosauria; order Squamata; family Elapidae; genus Naja; species Naja naja. The sequence goes on along the minus strand of CM019163.1, from coordinate 20,619,546 downwards.
GAGAACAACCTGTATCACATTGTGATGCAAATGAACCGAAGTACTTTAGCTTAGGGATCTAGGTGTGAAAGCACAAGCACCCATCAATTCAAGGTGAAAACTGAAATGACAGAAGACGGTGGATTTACACCCTGCCTTTCAGAAGCTCAAGGAAACACTCACATACAAACCCCTCCTGCATCATCACCCCCACCCCCCATTTCCACCCCACAATAACCACCTGGGGAGGTAGGCTGGGCTGAGGAGCAGCACCTGGCCCCAAGTCACCCAACCAATTTCCGTGGCTGACGGCAAAGCTGAACTTGGATTTCTCTAGCCAATATTCCAATACCTTCACCCCGCTTGGCTCTTGGTGAAAAAGTAGAGTGGAAGCAATCTAGAACATAGGATAATAGGGTTGGAAGGACACCCCAACACCTGCTCAAGCAGGAGATCCTATACCCGTGATGGCGAACCCATGGCACACGTGCTGGAAGTGGCATGCAGAGCCATCTCCCTGGGCACGCCAGATGTCCCCCGTTGCTCTTCTGGGTGGTGCTGGCCAGCTAGTCTTCGCGCACGCAGGAGTGCCAGAAACTGGAAGCTCAGCTCCCCCGGTGCTCCCCCGCAGGAGCTTCTGTTTTGGCACTCGGTGCCGAAAAGATTTGCCAACGCTGTCCTATACCCTTCCAGACAAATGGCTGTCCAAAAACCCTCCAACGATGGAGAACTCACAACTTCCAGAGGCAAGCCATTCAGATTAACGGATTCACAGAGGTGGAAGGGACCTTGTAGGTCATCTAGTCCAGCCCCCTGCCCAAGCAGGAGAGCCTACCCCCATTTCTGACAGAAGGCAGTCTAATCTCTTCTTGAAAGCCTCCTGGGATGAAACAGCCACAACTTCTGAAGGCAACTTCTGTTCCACTGGCTGATCGTCCTCACTGTCAGAAAATTTATCCTTATTTTCAGGTTGATTCTTCTTTTAATGATCATTCACATCACACGATCTTGAAACTCTGCCTCTGTTGATGCAACCGAGGACTGCATTGGTCTGTGAACTATTCAGAGGTGGTATTCATCAGGTTCTGACCAGTTCTGGAGAACCAATAGCAGAAATTTTGAGTAGTTCGGAGAACCGGCAAATACCACCTCTGACTGGCCCCGCCCCCATCTATTCTCTGCCTCCCATTGAGTCCCAGCTGATCGGCTGGGTCTTCCTTTGTTGGCCTGCCCAGGAGAACGGAGCTGGAAAGCAGGTTAATGGGGTGGGGAGGGAATGGGGATTTTGCAGTATCCTTCCCCTGCCATGCCCACCAAGCCATGCCCACAGAACCGGTAGTAAAAAAATTTGAATCCCACCCCTGGAACTAACCCTCCCGGGGAAGACCAGATACCTGCGGCCTCTTTGCTGCTGCATCGCTTGACATGCGGTCTGCATGAAAACCAGGCCCTTCAGCTCAGGGAATTCCAGAATCTCCAGGTAATCTTGAAGCACCTTCCAGTCAGGCACAACATAGTGAGTGACATCATCGGAGAGCAATTTCCCATCTGAAGCAGAAAATAACAACAAAATTCTGTGATATGTGTATGTAAATATCTATGTATTTACAATTTGTGCGATGGAAGTTTTGACCAAGCTAAGCCTGATAACCATTCCTGCTTTATCTCCCTATAGTTTAGTTTACTTTATTGTCACTGCACCTCCGGCAACAAAATTAAATGCCATTTTCAGTGTACATTATGACTATGAAAATAAACACAAACACACATCCTTCTCATTCTATACAACTGAATTGAAAACACCTGATATTGCAGTAATATTGCACTATTCAGTAGAATTCAGTAGAGTTCCTGCCCTGGGATAGAAGCTGTTTTTCAGCCTATTTGTCCTTGTTTTTGTTTTATTTTAATTTGGTTTACTTTATTGTCACTGCACCTCGTACAATGAAATTAAATACCATCTTCAGTGTACATTATGACTATGAAAATAAACACAAACATACATCCTTCATATTCCATACAATTGAACTGAAAACCCCTGATATTGCATTCATATTGCACTATACAGTAGGATTCAAAAGAGTTACTGCCCTGGGATAGAAGCTGGGATTTTTCAGCCTGTTTGTCCTTGTTTTTATTATCCTGTACTATCTGCCAGATGGTAATAGTCCAAAAAAAAGGGTGTTCCCAGGATGAGATGGATCTTTGGGGATGTTTTGAACCTTCTTAAGGCAGCGGGAGCTATAAAGCTCTTCCAAAGAGGGGAGAGGGCAACCCATGATCCTCTGGGCAATGACGTTCACCCTCTGGAGTGCTGTCCTATCTGCCCCTGTGCAATTGGCAAACCCTACAAAGGTGCAGTAAGTTCAGATACTCTGTATGGTGCAGCGGTAGAAGGCCTTGCTATGGAAATAATGTTTATTTCTATTTGCACCAAGTAATCTTCGGGAACCGTCACCATTTTTATTCACAAAATTCATTGTATTCTTTCAAACCCTTACTGAAAAAAAGGGGGGGAAGCCTTATTTTTCACCCTTTTTTTCCTTCAAAGTACTAAACTTAAAAACAAACAAACGCTTTTTTTCTTTTCTCTCTTTAAATCAGAACTTTCTAATATATTTTTTTCTTTGACTTCTTAACAAGCTTTAAACTTCAATATTACGTTTAGATCCCTCCCTCCATTGGACACTGAGCTCCTTCCGTGCTCTTCAGCACCAGCAGCGATGTTATGCCACCACACGCCTCTTTCCAACCCAACACGTGTTCACACATTCACATGTACTCCACGTGAAGCTAATATTTTGAGATCACACAGGAAACCCGCCTCGTGGCTCCGCCCCTCCTTGGCTCCTCCCCCTCTCCCTAGCACTCAGAAGCCCCGCCCACCCCGGGAAGGCCGCGAATGGCATTCACACGACCACCCAATTCTCCGCGCCGCCGCCCCGCCCACTCCAAGCTCCGCCCCCGCTCTCAACGCACCGCGGGGACAGCCCAACCGGCAGAGGGCGCTGCCGCAGGGCACGTCCGGACGTAGGTAGTGCTCGCGCACCACCCGCACGGAGCGGCCTTGCAGGCTCCGCAGCAGCAGCACCTTCTCGGTCCGCAACATCTCCGCCAAAAGGCGGGGCCCCGTCGCCGTCCCGCCTCCCGTTGCCGGGCAGCCCTCCTTCCCGCCTGTCTGATTGGCCGTCGCCGGGGAAGGGGGGGGTCGGGCCTAACAGAAAGGACGCGCGCGGAGGGGCGGGGTCGCGCGAGAAGGGCGTCGCCACTTCCGGTGCAAGTTCCTGCCAACGGCTGCGCGAGTTGTGAACGTTCTTTATTGTTTCGGAGCCGCGAGGTGCTCAGTCCTTCTGTTTCCGCCCGCCACAACGACAACCCTGTGAGGTAGGCAGGCGGAGCTGGAGGCCGGATCTCTCGTCACTTCATCCCCGCAGGCTGCCTCCTTTTTCCGCCCCGCCTTTCCTTCAAGGCAAAGGTCTCCAAAGCTGGCTGGAGAATTCTGGGAATTGAAGTCCACAAGTCTTGGGGGGGGGGCTCCTTCAAGAGCTTCGATGGGGCTTCCTCTTCCTGTTAATTCCCCATAACAACAATCCTGCGAGGTGGGCTGGCCGAACATGAGGCCCCAGCCAAGTCACCGAGGGAGCTTCTGAAGGAGGCCCTGGTCTCTGTCGTGCCGGGTCAATGCCTTCCCCACTGGCCCAGAGCCCACCGAGGAATCCCTATGGCTTTCCATTGGGGGGGCACTGGAGCTGGCTTTCTCCATTCTGAGGTGTTCCCTTCACACGGAGTCCCCAAATGGCATTTGGAAAATGTACCCGTCAGGTGTCAGTTCTCAGCAACTCAGCTGGGTTGACAGACTGCATTCAGTGGAGCTGTGTGTACATGAAGGGACATATGCAATGGGGTGTCCCAAGGTTCTGTCTTGGGCCCAGTACTGTTCCAATAGCAATAAGACATATAGACCGCCTCACTGTGCTTTACAGCCCGCTCTGAGCGGTTTACAGAATCAGCCTCTTGACCCCAACACCCTGGGTCCTCATTTTATTGATCTGGGAAGAATGAAAGGCTGGGTCAACCTTGCCCCAAGTCAGGATTGAACTCTTGGCAGTGGGCAACGTCAGCTTTCAATATTGCATTCTAACCACTGCACCACCATGGCAGTAGAATAGAATGGGAACGGGAATGGAATGGAATAACCCTTAGACTTATATACCGCTTCACGATGCATTGACAGCCCTCTCTAAGCAGTTTGCAGAGTCAGCCTCTTGCCCCCAACAATCTGGGTCCTCATTCTACCCACCTGGGAAGGATGGAAGGCTGAGTCAACCTGGAGTCGGTCAGGATCGAAATCGTGGCAGTTGGCAGCCTACAATACTGCATTCTTAATCACTACGCCATTACAGCACCTTCCTTCCTTCCTTCCTCCCTGCCTCCCTCCCTCCCTGCACTTAGACTTATGCACTGCTTCACAGTGTTTTACAGCCCTCTCTAAGCAGTTTACAGAGTCAGCCTATTACCCCCCAACAATCTGGGTCCTCATTTCATCGATCTGGGAAGGATGAAAAGCTGGGCCAACTTTGAGCCTGGTGAGACTCGAACTGCTGGCTGTGGACAGAGTTAGCCTGCAACACTATTCTAACAGGAAGGAAGGAAGGAAGGAAGGAAGGAAGGAAGGAAGGAAGGAAGGAAGGAATATAGCAATAGTACTGAGACTTACTGCTTCCCAGTGGTTTACAGGGTCAGCCTCTTATTCCCCAACAATCTGGGTCCTCATTTTACCCACCTTGGGGAGGATGGAAGGCTGAGTCAACCTTGAGCCTGATGAGACTGGAACTGCCAAACTGCAGGCAGCCGGCAGTCAGCAGAAGTAGCCTGTGGTAGAGAAGGGGAAATCATCAAATTTGCAGATGAGGCCAAGTTGGTGAGACTAGTCAGCACTCCAGAAAATGGGCTGAAGATTCAGAAGGATCTTAACAGACTTAAACACTGCAGCTGTCCAACAAAAGGCAATTCAGTGGTACGAATAGTAAGGGTTTACACTTAGGCAAGAAAAAAATACAAATGCAGGCTGCATTAAGAGAGGGATAGTTTTAAGGACATGTGTTAATACCGCTTTATACTGCAAGTTAAGAAGAAATAGATGGAAACTAATCAAGGAAAAAAACCCACCTAGAAATAAGGACACTGAGAACAGTTAATCAGTCAACTGTCTTGCCTTCAGAAGTTGTAGGTGCCCCATCACTGGAGGCTTTTAAGAAAAGATTGTCCAGAATGGTATAGTCTTCTGCTTGAGCAGGGGGTTGGACTATAAGACCTCCAAGGTCCCTTCCAACTCTGTTATTCTGTTGTCTACTTTTGGTCTTGTTCTTCTTTCCTCTGTCAAAAGAGTAGAAGTCCTATGAAATAAATAATGCACAATAGCTATGAGTTTTATGTATTTTATGAAGCTTTCTAAATGTGCTTTTATATGCATTTTTCCATGTTTTTAAACTATTGTCTTATTGTTTATTGTTTATATTTTCTTTTTCATTGTTTGTAAGCTGCCCAGAGTTGTATATCGGAGGGTGGCTATATAATTTTGAATTGCTTATTTATTTGGGAAATTTATATAGCTGCCCATCTCACCATAGGAGAGTCTGAGTGGCATACATAATTAAAAACACAAAACAGTACAGTTTTAAAATTTGCTATCGTTTTTGTTACCAAACAGATTTTAATCTTTGGAATTTTTAAAAATAAAAATACAAAGAATGTTTTTCATATGTGTCAATAGTCTGGTTTAATCTAAAATAATACAACAAAATAGCCCAAACAAAAAACGTTAAAACCAATTAAAACCACAAAAAATATAATTATATAACAAAATTCTTATCCTGTTTTTCTTCATACATATAAAACTCAAAAGTGGTGAATGTACTTTGAGCATAATGTGAGTTTCATATGGGGTAATCTTACCATCCTGACACATCCAGAATAGTAAGTGTAAATGTGTAAATGATTCTCAACTACAAAGTAATCAACAAAAAGTTCAATGAGAAGAAAGGAAGAGTGGTAGTGAGATATTGAGAGGGGTAGGAGTAGCTGTATCTTTCGTAGGATATGAGCTGTCTTCTGGTGAGTGCTTCCAGATGAAGTGGAAAGACTACGGAGCCACATCAAAACTACTAATTGCAATTCACCCCCATTTGTGGTCATGCATTATAGCTAGAAGAGGACAATTACTTCAAGAAAGTTTACTTTAAACCAGTGTTTCTCAACCTTGGCATCTTTAAGGCATGTGAACATCAGCTTCCAAAATTCCCCAGCCAACATGTTTTAAAATTGCCGAGGGTGAGAAACACTGGTTTAGAATATAAAGTCGAGTAGGAAGTGAAGAGGCTGGGTGTGAAAGTAAGAGATTTTTTTTTTTGCAGGAAAGCAAGCTCCTGAAAGTGAATAGCTAATTAAGAAATTGGTATAAAATCTGAGATTTAGACCAATCCTTTCATCAATAGTACAAGAGACTTTAGCCAGACATGAACTACAGCTCATATGGGCAAAGAGAACATGTTTGGCAAGAGCTTTGGGAATCTTGTCAGGAGGGCTAAAATAAACTGAAAGGATGAGGGAAAAAGAACTATGGACCAAGAAAAGTGATTGACATTAGGAACATGGCTTCATATAATAAGACCATGCAAGACAAAAAATAATAGTTGAAATTCTTAATAGAGGTAAGGCTTGACTTACAACCATTTGTTTAGTGAGGGTCCAAAGTAACAGCAGCACTTAAAAAGTGACTTACGGTTATTTTTTTATGCAACCGTTGCATCATCCCCATTTTCACATCAAAATTCAGGTGCTTGGCAATTTGCATGTATTTTTGGCTGTTGCAATGACTCAGAGTCACGTAATCATCTTTTGTGACCTTTTGACAAGCAAAATCAATGGAGAAGCCACATTCATTTAACAAGCCAGTTACTAATGTAACAACTGCAGCGATTTACTTAACAACTCTGGCAAGAAAGATCATAAATGGGACTTAACTGCCTTGCTTAGCATGGAAATTTTGAGCTCAATTGTGGTCGTAAATCAAGGACTACTTGTATGTGGCAGCGAGGAGACCAGTAAGCAGTGATAATCTCTTATGTCCAACATATAGACCTTACTCAACAGCTGCCCCATCTAGCAAACATTTGAAACTCTTGATGGCACTGAAACAGTAACTGCACAACTGGCCCTTGCATTTATGACTGTTGCAGTGACCCTGCGGTGATTGACGTTTGCTGACTTCACAACTGGCTGCTGATAAGGAGAGTCAATGGAGAAGTTGACAGTAAAATTGCAAGTCAAGGTTGCATGTCTTGCTTTCCAGTCTGAAGTGGTGACTCACTTAACCACCAAATGAGAGGTGATGTAAATCTGCCGTCGTGTGATGTTTTGTATAGCAACCACATTGCTTAGCAGCAGAGTTTTTGGCCCCAAAAGAAATTGGAAGCAAAAATATGGACAAATAGATAGATAGACCGACAGACAAACAGACAGACAGACAGACAGACAGACAGATAGAGTTCTTTATAGGCCAAATGCGATTGGATACATAAGGAATTTGTCTTGGTGCAAATGCTCTCAGTGTACATAAAAGAAAAGATACATTCATCAAGAGTCAAGAATCATGACTTCCGGTTTGTTCCTCGTCGGAGTCGGAGCGGAATCCACGATTGTGCGCAGTTTTGCTTGAGCTCACTTGCTGGAGGGTCCCAATTGGGACCAGAACCACCCTGGTGGGATGGTGAAGAAGGGGGAAATTGCCTGGAGGGTCGAGGGGAGTCACAACTCCTCTCCCTGACAGGAAAATCCCTCCCAAACACAAGCTGCAGTGGTGGTCCTAAAATGGCCACTATGAAGACAAAGAACACTCCAGGTAACTTAAGTTTTGTGCTGGAGCAGAGAAGTAGCAAGCAGAGTGTGAACCAGGCAAAGGACATTGCTTTTGAGGTACCCCCGATATTTAAATAAAGGGCTATCTTGGAGGGAAGTGTGTGGAAGCAGCGACCAGAGAAATTGAGAAAGAAATTGGATCTTATAAAACTTGGATTGGATTAATTTGGAGGAGAAAATTTAAAGGAAAATACTTTAACACAACAAGGTTTAGAAATTAAACTGGATAACTATTGAATTATGGGCACTTAAAGGGCATAATTAAATGCTGAAATTGAGTGTGTTGAAAAGAAGAGAAATAATAGCTAATGATTGAAATTAGCGAACTTAATAAAACTTTTTAATAAAGTTAAAGGTAAAAAAACTCAAGAGCACCACCTGATGGTACAGGAAAACTTCAGTAAGTTTTAAAAAGTGTCTGGTCTTCTCAAGAGTTTGGATTTTGGAACTTAAAAGAAAATAAAAGAAATTTTATTATTGTTATAGAACCATCCGAACAAAGACGTATGGATTGTTGAAAATAAATTCAAAAGATATTGGCTGAAATAATATACTGGATTCTGGGATTGAATATATCTATTAAAGAAGAGGATCTTAACTATTAAGGAAGAGGAAAGAAAAGGAAAAAAAGGAGAAGATATAATGGAGAAACTATTTGTTGATATACGATTGGACTTACAAAAGTCAAGATTGGATTTGCAAGATATAAGGGACATGATAAAAATTAAGCTTGAAATGTGCAATTATGTACTACAGAAATTAGAAATGGTGACTCAGCATACACAAGAACACAATAAACCAGAGGGGGAGGAGTTCTATAAAGAAGAAGCCAACATTGAACGACCAAACGAACAACAATTGTTTAAGCAAGGGGGAAAAGGAATTAGAATTAAAATTTGTGGTCTGATGGGATGATAAAAGGAGAATGGTTTGGAAATGGATAAAGGAGAGGGAAAAGCAGAAAAGGAAGGGCAAAAGAAAATCAAAAGAGGGAGAGAAAAGTTTAATAACTGGAATGAGAAATGGAGGGGAATAAGAATGGGAAAAAAGGGAATTAAGAGAAAGGACCAGAAAACAAAGAGGAATAGGAAACAAACAAGGATAAAAAGAAAGTACATTGTCTAAAGAGTGAGAGATAATGGATGAAAAAAAGGATAAGGAAGGAGATTCCACAAGGTAATATGGTGTGATGTATAAGAATATATTGAAAATAGTATTTTGTAATGCATAGATGATTCATAAGGTGTTTGAGAAAATATAATGCAGAATCTGAGAAATATATATATATGTGTTATATACTAGATAGGGAGATTGATATTAAGGTAGAATGAAGGTGGTTAGCTTGAATTATTAACCAGAGGGGACAATTATATTTACAGATAAGGATTGATAAAATGACAAATGTGACAGAAAAAAGTAATATGAGAAATGACAACAGAAATGAGGTGAGAATTTTAGATAACATTGTAAAATAAGATATGAGAATGTATTAATATAACATGAATTGGAATTGGATAAGATAAGCTTAATATTTAACAATAATAAGGATGATGCAATATGAAACTAAACAAATATAATGAACAGGTATTTATGGTCATGTTTGTATTGAGGTGTGAATCCTGGAACCACACTGCTTGCCAAATGAGAATTTTTTATTTTAAAAAATAAAAGCAGGGAGAAAATTGAACAATGGAATTACTAGGTATGTTTAACTGATATGGTGGAAGGCATTTGGAGAGAGTTTTGAAAGGTTGAAAATAAGCATTGAAGGATTATGAATTAATGTGAAATATATGCATTGAGAGATATGAAATTATTAATTTTGCCTATACTAAAATGTATGATATATTGATGCCACACTGTTAATGTATTGTTGTGCATATGCAGTTTGAAATAAAAAATTCTTGGAAAAAAAGAGTCAAGAATCATAAGGTACAACACTTAATAATAGTCATAGGGTACAATCGGCAATCAAATCATACTAGGAAAGTCAATATAAATCGTAAGGATACAAGCGACAAAGTTACAGTCATAGAGTCACAAGTGGGAGGGGATGGGCGATAAGGAGTGATGAGAAGATTAATAGTAATAGTAGTGCAGACTTAGTAAATAGTTGGACAGTGTTGAGGAAATTAGTTGTTTAGCAGAATGATGGCATTTGGGAAAAAACCTGTCCTTGTGTCTAGTTGTTCTGCTGTGCAGGGCTCTATAGCGTCGTTTTGAGGGAAGGAGTTGAAACAGTTTATGTCCAGGATGTGAGGGGTCTGTAAATATTTTCACAGCCTTCTTTTTGGCTCGTGCAGGATACAGGTCCTCCATGGAAGGCAGGTTGGTAGCAATTGTTTTTTCTGCAGTCATACAATTATAAAAGTAGAATTATAAAAAGTATCAAAAGTATAATTATAAAAGTATCATACAATTATGGGTTACATTACAGAATGCTTCTCCAGGCAGAGATGTGACCAAACTATAAATCAATCTCACAAGTTCTCAAGATAACAGGCTACAGTAGTAATGGTAGACCTAAAATATCCTGATTTTAGCTGGAAAATCAACTCCCCTCAGACTGAGTGGCCCTACAGATATCTCATCTCACTTGCTGACAATAGTGTTTCTCAGAAGGGGGAAGGAGCAATGAGAATCCACTACCCTGGACTTAATTCGGACCGAAGAGAGGAGCTGATCAGTAGCCTGATGGTATCAGGTGCCCTGGGAGAAGTGGGCAGCTTATGTTGGTATTCAGATTAAAGAGGGAGAAAGCTGAGTGGAATTAGCCACGGACTTCAGAGAGGCGAGCTTCAGTCAGCCTGGGCAAAAAGTATACAGCCTATTGAAACTCAAAATCCTAAGTGAGAAGTCGAAGAGGGATGGGAGAACATGAGAAAATAGTTATAGGCATAAATGATCCCCATAACAAGGGGAAATGAAAAGCTTTAAAAAGTCTGTGAGATTAACTGAGAAGCAGAAAAATACGTATCGGAAATAGACTCAGCAGGAATCCAAACAGGTAATTCAGATATGTAAGGATGGAGTTGGGAGGAGTAAAGAGGATTTTGGGGTGTGTATCTGGAAAATAAGATCACACAGGTAGTCCTCAACTTATGACCACTACTGGAATCAATTCCATTGCTAAGCAAGTCGATTGTAAGTGAGTTGTGCCTGATTTTACTTTTTTTTTTTTGCCATGGCTGTTAAGCAAATCACTGCTGCTGTTAAATGAATCATGTGGCCATTAAGTGAATCCAGCTTCCTCCATTGACTTTGCTGGTCAGAAGCTGCCCGGGAAGATCACAACTGGTGATCCTATAACCTGGGAGGCTGCAACCATCATAACTACATGCTGGTTGACAAGCGCCTGAATTTTGAACACTTGAAAAAAAAAACCATTGACTTTTTTTTCAGAATTTCATTTTTTTAATGCGCGCCAGTGTATTCACAGAAAAAAAAAGGAACAATAAAGATGATCTTATTGACCTTGGAAAGGCGGCAATGATCATCAAGTGTGATGTAGGTCAGTTTTTAGTGCTGTTGTAACTTTGAATGGTTCCTAAACAAATGGTTGCAAAACAAGGAGTACCTGTAGAACCTTCCTATTAGAAGCAGGATGATCCAGGCAACTCTCGGTGGTCAGAACTGTTGAGCGGTGGGACAATCCGTCTAAGAGGGCGGTGGACAGATACCTCCCCACAATTCTGGCAGGACTCTTCCAAATAGGGGCTAGATAGTTTTCTGTCCAGGAAGAGTTAGTGGATTCCCAAACAAACCAAGGCAAGGTCCAGATCTATAAGGTCCCCACCAACTCATACAAGCCGTGGTAGTTTCCTGTTACAGGTAGTCCTCGACTCACAACAGTTCCTTTAGCCACTGTTCAAAGTTGCAACGGAAAAAAAGGGATTTGGGACCAGTTTTCACACTTACATCTCTTGCAGCATCCCCATGGTCGCATAATCAAAATTTGGATGCTTGGCAACCGGTTCATATTTATGACAGTTGCAGTATTCTGGGTCACGTCATCACCTTTTGCGACTATCTCACAAGCAAAGCCAATGGGGGAGCCAGATTCACTTAACCTTATCAGTAACTTAACACCTGCAGTGATTCATTTAACTGTGGCAAGGAAGGTCATAAAATGAGGCAAAATTCACGTAACTGTCGCTGTTAGCAACAGAAATTCTGGGCTCAATTGTTGTCGTAAATTGAGGATCACCTGTATTTTCCCAGAGAGATACTGTTTTATTTCAGCATAAAAGAGCTTACTACTCAAGGAAACGGCTGTTAAGAACGAACATAATCACAAGTTGCTAAAAACAGAGGAATAGACCAAAAGCTGTCATTCTGAATGGATTAGTATCTTTATTTCTGCTGGCATGTCAGAGCCGTTATGATCAATTATTAAGTAAAGAAGAAAAATTTTCTGTGATATACCCCACTCTGATTTTTCCATATACTTGCAGTTGTAATGTATCATCTTTTGACATTTTAATGACATTTTAATCTGGTAACTCCTTTCATTTTCAGGTTATGTTCATGTACACTGTAGAAGCTCCCATCTACTTCCCTCCCCCATGCCAGTCAAGGAAGAAAAATGCCTTTCCTTCTATTTGGCCAATTAAAAGATATAAGGTAGCCCAATTCAAGAAATAAGCCACAAAAGACAAAACGGTTTATTCTGTAGTTGAAACTCTTTGGTTTCCAAAGTCATGACTCATAGCTGGTGTATTGCAATCCTATGAATGTTTGCATAGAGGTAAATCCCACCCAGTTAGTTCACAGATTTGAAATAGCAATAGAGAGCCACAGATTATCTATAAAGATTTTTTTTAATTCGTTAGATAGATCGTTTACATGCATTTGCCAATAGTTTTCAGGGTGTAATTTTCATAACTGGCACTGAGAGTCAGTCTTTCCCTAGATTCAGCCCTGCTGGATGAAGCAAAGAGAGCTTCATTGGCCTTTTGTGATTATTCCAGCATCCTGGCTGCTTCATTCAAAATATGCCTAATAAACCTGTAAGTTCATCTTCAAAATTTTTAAAAAATATTGCATAAAAATGCTGCTCTAGTGTACATTGTCACAAGCAATGACATAACTTGTTAGATGCATAGAGAGAGATCATCCTCATTCTACTTTTATTTTTGCTTAGTTTTCACTGTTATATATTGGTTAAACAATTCCAACATTAAGATTAAATTGCTAAACACTACTTTTATACATCATACAATTTGACACCTGTATAAAAAGAAAAATTTGGTGACTATCATCTTAGCAACATCTCATTTGTCATTCTGGGATAAATTTGTTGGTTGTTTTCTTGCAGACATTTTATTACCTAACTAATTAACATAATCAGTGCTAGGGGGATTGGGGTGTGCAGAGAGGAAGAGGAGGAGGAAAACTATGGGGTCTTTGGTGCTTTTTCTGAGCTTGGTTGTTTTTTTACAGATGTTTCATTACCCAAACTACGTAACTTCAGTGCTGCTGTTTTTTAACTTTCCAGTCTAGCCTACAGCTCTGCACACATCTTTTTAAATCAGTGGATTTGTCTATAAAATTATAGCCTATGCACCCTTACCAAACAATGTGTTCCACCAAATTAAATACTGTAAAATGTATTATATTGCAATTAAGTGTATTGTCAAGCTCTTTGGGAGCTACCTGAATCCAAAGTAATTCTTCCAAGCAAGATTCTCACAGGGTCTTCCTTAACGCCATCTATCAAGATGAAAAAGGATTACCAGACTTCTAGAACTGACTTATTCTGAGTGTCCAACTAATTTATTCTCCAGTGCATTATTGGTGGTGTTTTTCTTAGTTCCTCTCTAATAGCTTTGTTGTGAACCAACAAGGAGGCAATTCTTTTCACAGATAAGAGAGGAGCAGGTGGCTGTTTACAAAACTGCCTCCTGAATTCTTATCAATCACTGAACTAAGTAACACACATAATGGGATCCAGCTGTTAATGTTCATTTTCTTTTCTTTTTTTTTATAATTTCAGAAAAGTGCTTCAGAGTTAACGTAGCAGAATTGGAAGCCAAAACAATGCAGGGAACTCTTTTCTTAAAACAATGTGTTGCCTTATTTATCCCATTGCACTATTGTAAAGTAAACTTGTCAGGATTCCGGCAGTTGCCCTAATTAAAGCATAATTCTTCTCGGGTATATCTTAGATTATCCTTATAGCCAAAACTCAGTTTGGCAGGTTAGAGGGAGAGAGAAACCCAAATCATCCTGGGAGAATCAAAAATTGAAAATGGGTCACCACCAGCAACTTACCTGTTACTGGTATAGACAAATAGCTTTTACACTCATTAGTAAATTTTTCTGAAAATTGGCATTGGCAAAAAGATGAATATATAGGATGGATGTAAGTGGGATGTTGGAAAAATATTTCTGTGTACAGATAGCCCTCAACAGTTCCTTTAGTGACTGTTCGAAGTTACAATGGCACTGAAAAATGTGAGTTATGATTGTTTTTCAGGCTTACTACTGTTGCAGCATTCCAAGGTCACGTGATCAAAATTCAGATGCTTGGCAACTGGTTCATATTTATGACGGTTGCAATGTCCTGGGGTCACATGATCCCCTTTTGGGACCTTCTGACAAACAAAGTCAATGGGAAGCCAGATTCAATTAACAACCGTGATACTAACTTAACAACTGCAGTGATTCACTTAACAACTGTGGCATTGTTAAGTCATAAAATGGGGCAAGACTCATGTCACAACTGTCTCATCTAGCAAAATACATTTAGGCTCAATTGTGATCGTGAGTCCAGGACTGCCTGTATATGCTGTCATGGAAATTTGACTGCTTTCAAAGAAACCTGAAACTATTCATCACTGTTAGGTCATTTTAATGAACATATACAGTAGATGAGAAAAATGCTGGTGGACCATGATTTTCTTCCTTCTACATAACTTTAAGGTGCCCTCCTAAACTTCCATCTTACCTGTGCAGCAAATGATGACTCGAAATAGTTCAATGATGTCACCTGATTTAATTTCTCCTGATAGATGGCTAAAAGGAATTAATCAATTTTCTATTGGCAAGAGTGATTTTAGCAGGCCTTTGCAATGTAATGCTAAGCAACCAAACTGAGTCAAGAAACACCCTGGGCCTCATAATCAAGGAACCCTAATCATCCCATAAATATTGGGACATTTCCTGCCCAGATAAGGATAGATCTGAAATATCCAGACAATCCAGGCTACCAGGCCCCTTATTCCTTGGATATTGGTCATAGATGTGTTTAAGCTTATTTTAATTCTACAATCTTACACTAGCATTGTTACAAGTTATAATTTGCCTGTAAGGACAACTTCAGAAAACCAGAATTGCAAACAAAATGTAGGAAGGGTCTTTTTCAGAATGATAATTGGCATATACAACTCTTTTTATAGCACCATAGAGAGAAACAAAAATGTTTCTATAACCACTTGAAAAGAAAAAGAGGGAAAAAACCCCAAAGCAAATGATTTGTAACAACTCTGTTTGAATAAACTTGTCTTTGTTGCCACAGAACAATACTTAAACTATAGATTGGTTTAAGATTCAGGCAATGGACATGGAGATTTATACAGCTATCCAACTACTAAAGATTCCTGACGGATCAAATCAGTAACCATAAAGGTAAGACAGCTTTGGTGCATGTACTGTAGTATCTATGTGAACTACACATAAAAAATGATCAGAAGAATTGCCAGTATTTTTATTTCAGTACCCTGGACAGTTTTTCCTCTGTCCTGCAAACTTTGCATTGTCACGGGTTCATTTTTCTGCAGCCTATGGAAATATCTGGCAGGCTGGATTTCAGATGAATAAAATAATATGCAAAGTAGACATATGTTACTATGCCTAATATTGCACATGCAGAATTTAAATTTTCCTGGTGAATAATTTTTGACTTCGTTAATTGTTTTTTTTCCCACTGTAAACCCCCCCCCCACATCTGTTGTTTGGTTTTTCTTCCAAAAGGCAGAAAAAAATGCAGTTTGTGCTGACAAACTTCTAAGTAAGCAGGTAAAAATGAAATGCTACAAGGATGAGGAGCCACAGAGGGGACGGGCAGCTTCTTTGCTGAGCCATGTCGCTCTGCTTGCGTTCTCGAAGGCAAAGCTTTTGCTAGTGCAAATGCAAAAAAAAAAAGCCTACCAGGACTGAGCTTTTTGGCAGCCAAAGAACAGGAAGGTCAAACAGCTTGCCAGAGGTCATCCATTGAGTTGAGTGTCTTTGACAGGAGAGCAGCCAAATTTCCCACCGTCTCCTTGTCCTGATCTGTTGCCCGTTGGCTTTTTTATGCAGGACTAAGTTCTCTTTTGAGTCGTATTTCTTTCCTCAAGCAAACTATTTTTATAGAGTTTTGCAGTAACTTAATATAACCTGCAATGAAAGTCAGAGGGAGATATTGATGGCCACCTTAGCATATTTTGGTGCATTGCCAGGAACACCCCTGGGGGAAAGGCAGCTACTCTGCAATGGAGGGTTCCCACATTCTCAATTCTCTCAGAAAGGTTGTCCCTTATTATTACGATGCCATCATTCGGCACCTTCCATCTTCCCAACCCCCAACAGGACATGTTCAAAAACAAGCGAAGGGCATCCATCTTTTACCACAATTTAACCACAGGGCTTGTTAACATGGCCTGCTTAAATAAAACCATCTTACTTTATTTTCAGAACCTGATCTTTGTCAGTGACAAAACCAACACCAAAGAGGAGCATTTATTCAGAATTAATGAATTCAAATAAATCATTGGTTGACTTTATTAAGTAATGAGTTATTTAATTAAGAATAGAGATGGATGGAGATAGAGCAGCATGGTTTTCCAGGCAGAGCCCTTTTGTCTTCTCTTGCGGCCAATCCTGTTGAAATAAATGGTAAAGTAAATATACAGGAGACCTTGAACTAGTTTGAATATGCTTCTAATAACCTCAGTTTTGTTTTTATTGGAATTTAAGGACTCCTCTTTGTTTTTCGAGATTTTTTAATTCCTTTTTGTTCATCCAACCTCCTCCTTCGCTGATTGTCTCTATGTATCAGATAACTGGGAGGTGGGGGAATGAAAACTGCCAAATGATATGCTAAAATAAATAGCAGATATCTAGATTGGTCAACTTGAATGTTAAACTTACTTTACTTTGAGCGCATTGCCCATTTTGACCTCGATAAAATTATTCATGCCTGCAAAAGTGCATAACAACATTAAGCACCGTTTACTTGCAGGGATGTCTTCATTTTTGTGAATTAGCTTTTATTAGAGTTTGATGTCAAGCACTGCAAACTCAAAACAGAAAGTGTGCAGGAGAGAGATTGCTGTTGCTTTGGAGCACAACACAGTGTCTGTGGGCCAAAGAAGATTCCCCCACCCCAATAATGAAAATTAGCTTTGATAGAATTTGTCTTCTGGAACCTGAATTGCTATTTCTTGCTATCAAATCTGCTTACCTAGGACTATTTTTGTAATGTACAATTGTCTCTTTTTATCTTCACAGCAACTATACAGACCTTGAAAAGCAGCAGCCTGCATGTTGCCTGATAGCCAAAAAGGGTTAGAAGACTTCAGCTCCTGATTTTCTGTGGGTCGAATGAGCGATTTTGCATTCTGGTGAGTATTTTATTCTTTGGACCCTTAGGCCTGTTTTCAGATTCTTCAAACAGCTGCTCCCATTTCCTCCCTCCAACATTCTGGTAGTCCTTGGCTTACAAAGGGCAGTGGAGCCCAAAATTTATGTTAAGTGAGACAGTTGTTAAGTGAATTTTGCCCCATATTGCCTTTCTTGCCAGAGTTAAGTGAATCGTTGCAGTTTTTAAGTTAGTAACACAGCATCTCAATGAACCTGGATTCCCCCAATGACATTGCTTGTCAGAAGGTCACAAAAGGGGATGTGAGGCCGGGGCACTACGAACGTCATAAATATGAGCCAGTTGTTAAGCGCCTGAATTTTATTCATGTGATCGCAATGGTTGTGTGAAAAACGATCATGAGTCATTTTTTTCAGTGCCGTTGTAACTCTGAATGGTCACTAACTGAACTGTTGTAAGTGGAGGACTGCCTGTATGTAATAGTTTCAGCTGTTTCAAAGTGCACCGAAAAATGTGACTCACAAGGAGTCTTTGCACTTACAAGCCTCACAGCATCCTGCAGTCCTGTGATCACAATTGGTCAACCGGCAGATATTTACGATGGTTGCCAGTGTCCCAGTGTGATCACCATTTGTGATCTTCCCAGCTGGCTTTGGACAAGCAAAGTCGGGGAAGAAAGCTGGATTCACTTAACAACTGCGTGAATCACTTAACAACCACCTTGCTTAGCAGTGGAAGTTCTGCCCCCCCCAGTTGTGGCCATAAGTTGAGGACTGCCTGCACCGATCCTACTTGGGAATAGCTGTTTTCATTTCACACATCAGCAAGAAATCTGGAACTTTGGTCTAGAACAGGGGTCTTCAAACTTGACAGCTTTAAGACTTGTGCACCTCAATTCCCAGAATTCCTCCTCCAGTCATGTTAGCTCAGGAATTCTGGGACTTGAAGTCCCACAAGTCTTAGACTTGCCAAGTTTGAAGACCCTTCATCTATTCTATTCTGTTCTGTTCTGTTCTGTTCTGTTCTGTTCTGTTCTGTTCTGTTCTATTCTATTCTATTCTATTCTACCTCTCTTTATTTATTCTATCTATCTATTTTATCTTTTTCTCTCTCTCTCCCTCTATCTATTCTATCTCTCTCTCTCTCTCTCTATTCTACCTCTCTTTATCTATCTATTCCAGGGATCTTCAAACTTGACAGCTTTAAGACTGGTGGACTTCAACTCCCAGAATTCCTCCTCCAGTCATGTTAGCTCAGGAATTCTGGGAGTTGAAGTCCACAAGTCTTAAACTTGCCAATTTGAAGACCCTTGGTCTATTCATTCTACCTACCTACCTATTCTATCTTTCTCTCTTTCTCCCTCTATCTATCTCTCTATATTCTACCTCTCTTTCTCTATCTAGCCCAGGGGTCTTCAAACTCGACAGCTTTAAGACTGGTGGACTTCAACTCCTAGAATTCCTCCTCCAGTCATGTTAATGCAGGAATTATGGGAGTTGAAGTCCACAAGTCTTAAACTTGCCAAGTTTGGAGACCCTTGGTCTAGAAGTAAAAAAGATGTTCGGACACCATTTCGTTCTCCATCTCATTTCCTTTGGGCCCTGCAAGAGATTAAATCCCACGGGTACCGATTCAGCAGCTGAGAGGAAGAAGACCGAGGGATCAAATATGCATCCTTTTGATATATATATGATTATTTTTTCCAAAAGACAGGTTTCGAAAAAGGCTGAGCGTGGTGAGACTTTGAAGATAGAAAATGTCCAGCTGAGGTTTACAGTTTACAGCCTGATTGAAAACCTGCACTCACCTGGTTGCAAAATCCAGAGTCACGATGTTTTCGGATCAAAGTGGGTTCTCCCCGCACCCACTCCCATATTCTTCCAGTGGGGGAGGTGGGGGGGAATGGCAGGAAACCATCTTGGCATCTATTCTAGGCCATAATGAAGACAGATGGTTTACCTGGCGCACTCTCCTTCCTGCCTTCTGTTTGCGGACAAGCAGATCATGAGCAAGGAGGGGGCACGAAGGCAGGTCACTCACCCCCCTCAACACATAGACAGTTTGATCTCCCCTGAGAGGGGGCCCTGAAGGGAAGGAAAAAGGAAAACAGGAGGCAGAAAAGCAGAAGCTTGTGCCAAAAAGGAGACGTCATTATGAACTGTAGTGTAAGATGGAGATGGTTTTTCTGTGCTGCTGCTGCTGCTTTTTAAGCCACTTTTTGCTGTCTAGCCAGGAATCTGCTCTCCACGTTTAAGAGCACAAAAGAGGCACTTTCACGAGTTTATGCCCCTTTTATTGCATGAGAAAGATGCCCTTCCCCATTTAGGTTTTACCCAGTGCAAGTCAAACGGTTTGAAAAGAAGGGGCCTCGTGAAGGTGAAAAATATAGAAACAGCCCCTTATTTACTTATTTGCTTATTTGCTTATTTACTTGCTTACTTACTTACTTACTTACTTACTTACTTACTTATTTATGAGATTTCTATGCAGCCCTATCTCCTTGAGGACTCAGGGTCCAGAGAGCTGGGTGGCATAAAAGCAGAACTGGCTTGGAGAGGGTTCCTGCCTTCAGATCTGGAACATATTCATCATTGCTAGAAATAATCAGAGAAAAGATTATTTGGTGGGGGAAAAAAATGAACTCTGGAGTGACCTTGAATTTCAAACATAGGGAACTTTCTTCTTTTTTTGCTTTGTTCCCACTGTAAGTCATTTTGATGAGTCAAACTGTGCCTCATCATCAGAAGAATGGGGTCAGAAGGGACCTTGGAGGTCTTCTAGCCCAACCCCCGCTGCTCAAGCAGGAAACCCTGTCATTTCAGACAAATGATTGTCCAGTCTCTTCTTAAAAATCATCGTTCACTTGATGGGTTTCAGATTTCCTGCCCACTGCATTTTTCCCCCTCTGCCTGGTCCTTGAGACTGGAACATACGCAATCCAGGGTTATTCCTTGAGTTTAGATCCAGCCCTTCATCTTCCCTGCCAGCCATGCTTCCTGTGAGCCAATGCAGGAGATGCTTAATGTTATTTTGAAAAGCGTGATTCCGTGCTCCGTGGGCATGCTATCATTTTGAACTGGTCAAAATATTGGGAATTTTGGCAGCATGTTATGGACTCTAGCACCAAATGGTCGCCTTTGGGCTTCCTTTTTTATCGTCTAAGAATTCCTATGTGGAACCCGAACAATTTTGAAAAGAAGGTAATGTTGGTGGTGACTGCTTTTTTTTTTTAACATAATATTTAAATTTTTAATTAAAAAAAACAGTGAGGGGATCAGGGAGTCTGGTAGATACCAAGAAGGAATCAACAAGGCACTTCATAGGAAAAATTAGCCCTATAAACTCAAAAACAATAAACTGTTGTAGGTTTGTTATTTTTTCTGTTTGCAAAGAATGAAAATGGGCCTTAATAAAAAGCCTGCCGATTTGTTAGGTATTCTAGATTCTTCCTTCAAGCTCATTCCTGAATTATTATTTTTTTCAGTTTCTTTTAAGTCTGGAGAATCCTGTCTCAAATTTCAGCCAAGATGATGGACAAAACTGGAAACGACACAGCCATTGGACATCACCTGATGAACCACCACGGTGGCTCTTTCACTACTGCCCCAAATCTCAGATTTACTCCTTAACACCTCCAGGAAAACAGTGAAAGAGCTGCTCTTTGGGAAACAATCGGGAACCACTGCAGCAAATTAACTCAACCTTCCTCAGTCTGGGGTTGGACTGCAGCTGCCCGAATCTTCAGACAGTTAATCCAACCTCTGTCAGGCTTATTGGCAGCTGCCTAAAAGTGAGCCCTTTCCATGCGTCATGCTCACGGTTTTCTTTAGCAAGATTTATCGAAAGGGATGGCGTGGGGTTTACAAGAATTTGAAGAACTGTTTATTAGAACTAATCTCTCCCCATACACGTTATGGAAAGACTTTATGTTTCTCTTTCTGGATGGATTGACAAGGACTATTCACCAAGCTGGCAGCTGACTGTTTCTAAAACTGCCCCCTGAATCTTTATCGGTCTTACATCCCTGGCAGTTTCAGTTTGGAGGCTGATCTTCCTAATCAATTATTCCTCAAAGCTTTCCAATTTGATAAGTTCCCCTCCCCCCCCATGCAAAAATTGAGTGAAATCAGCTGCATGGAGAGCAGAGTACAGAATGAATGTTTTGCATTGGATCTCAGCACCTAAATCTAATATAAGTTATTTGATTTGAGTTCTTTGGATTAGTAAGGAGAGATTAGCTGTGAAGGAGACCAGATTGTTATTCAGCATTATTAATGATGTTGCCTATTCTTAGATTCCCCCAAACTAGAAAACTAATACATTTTGCTTATTGGAGGGTGTGGGAGAAGCACGGAGTAATCTAACATATATAAATTCTTTAAAGTATTTAATATGTGTTAAGAAGACAGCATGATAAATTCAATATTGAAAAGCAATATCAGGTTTACAATTATTTGCCATTTATCATCGCTGATTGTGCAGACAGTATCTTACCGAGAAGAATAAAGCGATTCATAAAGAGGGTTTTGGTAGAGAAGAAAGAAAATAAAAACAAGGGAGAAGACAGATGCAATCTATGCATCCCTTTGCTACCGTTTTCACCAAACCATTATTTGTTCTTCCAAGAGACAAACTGTGTCTGGATTTTGTGTGTGTTTGTGTGTGTCTGTGTAATTGCTTTCACTTGGATATTAGAGATATGATAAATTTATTAAGGATGACCCCTGACACATTTTCTGAACAGTGCCCTGAAAGCAGATTTTTCTCCAAAGATCTGAGTTTTTCCATTTTCAGAGGTAAATAGAGCTCTCCCAAATCCTTGGCTTCAAGAACTGATTTCTTTGAAGGTTACTTACAATGAAGAAGGCAATCTCTCTCTCTCTCTCTCTCTCTCTCACACACACACACACACACACACACACTGGCAGAAGACAAGAAAATTCTGTTTCTAGTTCATCTGTGATGTTTTTAGAAATGATTCTTGTTAAAAGTTGTCTCACTGGTGTAGCTGTGTGGCTGAAAGGGCATACGTGTCAAACCACCACATACGAAGTTCTGTTAGTTTTCCAAATCATGTGAACTGAATCTTTGTGGCTTGTCAAGAAGAGTTTATTGCTTTATGTGATACAAGAATGGAATGGAAAGGAATTCTTTACTGGCCAAGTGTGATCGGACACACAAGGAATTTGTCTTCGGTGCAAATGCTCTCAGTGTGCATAAAAGAAAAGATGCATTCATCAAGAGTCAAGAATCGTCAGGTACAAGACTTAATGGTAGTCATAGGGTACAAGAAGCAATCAAATCATATTAGGAAACAGTCAATATAAATTGTAAGGATACAAGCAACAAGGTTACAGTCATACAGTCAAAAGTGGGAGGGGATGGGTGGTGAGTGATGAGAAGATTAATAGTAATAGTAGTGCAGAGTTTGTAAATAGTTGGACAGGGTTGAGGGAATTATTTCTTTAGCAGAGTGATGGCGTTTGGGAAAAAACCTGGCCTTGTGTCTAGTTGTTCTGGTGTGCAGTGCTCTATAGCATCGTTTTGAGGGTGGAGAATACAGAATAACACAGCTGGAAAGGATCTTGGAGGTTTTTTAGTTTAACCCCCCTGCTCAAGCTGGAAGACCCTATCCCATTCCAGACAAATGGCTGTCCAGTCTCTTCTTAAAAGCCTCCACTGATCGAGCACCCACAACTTCTGGAGGGAAGCTATTCCATTGGTTAATTGTTCTATCAGGAAATTTCTCCTTAGTTCTAGGTTGATACTTCAATACTTTCCATCTGATACTTCTTGTCTTGCCTTCAAGTGTTCTGGAGATTAGGTTGACCCCCCTCTTCTTTGGGACAGCCCTTCAAATATTGGAAGACCAGTATCATGTCACCCCTAGTTCTTCTCTTCATTGGCCTAGACACAATTCAATTCAATGAACTTCAATTGTTCACATCTTCGTCTAGGCCTAGGAAAATTTTTGGGAATCTGAACTGCCTTTGCATATAACCTACCTAGAAGACATTTAATGTAGATGTATATGTCCCTATGTAGACAGACACAAATCAAATTGCTGGCCACAATTGCCCAAAGTCACACCAGGTTGTCAATGGAACTTAAAAACAAAGAAGAGTCAGAATATTATGAGATTTGGAATTTTTGGTATAGTTGGCTGGAAGGTAGATATGAAAAGAAGAAAACAAAGTCAAATAAAAAGGTATGATGGAAATTAGTAACATTACATGTCACTATGTTTGTAATATATAATTAGATGAAACTTTGTGTTATATGTTATAAGTAATAAGCGTGAATGATTATTCTACATAATTTAAGAGATGTCAGATTGAACACTGTTTTGCTTACGTTGCGACAAGTCGAATGTTTGGTTTTATTTTATTTGTATAAATTGGTTTAATAAAGTATTTTTATAAATTAAAAGAAAAACAAAGTCACAGCCTCTTTTTAAGCGCTTCTAGAAGAGGGCTTTGATCATACAATTGTGGCTGCCATTTGCCTTTTTGACATGCACACACACCTCGTTTTCCCCAGGGTTGAAATTGAAGAATTCGCCAAGAGATTGTGCTTGGCATTTACAATGTATTTCTTACAGCCCAATGATAGATTTCCTTGCCTGGAAATGTTCCATGAAGCTTCTCAGTAATAAGTGTGCTTAGAATTGGGGCCAAACCATCACTCTGTCGACACCATGTTAAGCCACAATGGGTTGTGTTTATGTTTCCCTGAACCCAGCCAATTGAAGTTTATTTAACAAATTAATAACAAGCTACCATCCAGCCTAAGACATGAACCCTGTCAGGGTTTTGATGGAATAATTTAGCATATTTAGGAAACTGCCATTTAGATCAATTGGGGGAAAGGAATCAGCCCAGCTAGTAGATTTGATATTTTTCCTCCATGACTAGAAATGGATTTGGATTGCAAAAGGTTCCAGGAAGGAAGGGTTAAGTTTTGCTTGTGCTTAGCCTAAGACCTTGTTCTTCTTCTCAGCAAAAATAACCATCCTGATTTCCCAGAAGTATTACAGTGTGCCTGCTAAAGGGGAGAGATTTTCCTTGTTTGGGTCTTTTTCCGGAGCAGATATTGATTGCTGATCAGTGGATTATTGAAGCCTTAATTTTAGATGTGCTACAGCAAATGCCAAATGGGTGCATGGAGATTTTGTGATCCAGGGCTTAAACAATGGCTGTGTTAGCAAGAAATGTTGTTGAAAAAGCTAATCCCTGCAATAGCACAAACTGCTCAGCTGGTATTTAAAGTTGTTTTCCTTGTGTTGTGCTTAGCAGGTTGGGCAAACTCCAGCCCATCTGATTCATTTAGGATTCATTGCGTCCCCCAAACCGGAGCAGGGGTTAATCCAGTCACCAGGTTAAATGCATTATGTGAACAGGACCTCTAGCTGACCTGACCGGGTCATTTGAGACAGCCATGGCTAGTTGATCTTAGGTCTAACATCCCAGCTTTATCACAGGGCTGCCACATAATCACAATCTTTGGCTCCTTCTTCAAGTTTTCTGCTTGGCAAAGACCTGGATAAAGAAAGGGGAAAAACCCCCAAACCCAAAGATGCTACCCCTAAGGAAATAGAAAACCTAAGCTCCAATCCATACAGGTGGTCCTTGACTTACACCAGTTCGTTTAGAGACCGTTCAACCTTACAATGGCACTGAAAAGAGTGACTTATGGCCATTTTTCACATGATCATTGCAGCATCCCCATGGTCACCTGATCAAAATTCAGGCACTTGCCAACTGATTTATGACAGCTGCACTGTCCCAGAGTCATGTGGTCAACTTTTGTGATTTTTTTGACAAGCAAAGTCAATGGGGAAGCCAGATCCACTTAACAAGTGTCACTAAGTTAATAAGTGTGGCTAGGAAGGTTGTAAAATAGGGCAAAATTCACTTCATAACCGTCTCCCTTAGCAGCAGGAATGTTGGGCTCAATTGTGGTCGTAAGTCAAGGACTACCTGTATTATTGCGGGCTTTTTAATTCCCCAGAAGCCTTTAGATCTTTTAAAGCATATATGAAAACAAAGAAGGAAAGTGACTCTCTTTAAATCCCCCACTCCCTTCTCATGACGAGACTCTCTCAAGGTTAGAGCACCTGCAGAAATGCCTCCCATCTATTAAATCTTAGTGGTGGGCTGTGAAAGTCTTTTCTGAATGAGATCTTGCACAGATTCAGAAAGATGCCCTTGAGTTAACCTTGTCCCAACACACAGACAGGGCAAAATATTCTATGTTGCTGTCTATAAAGCAACCAAGTAGCTGCATCATTTGTGCACCAGCTGAAGCCTTGTTTAGTAGTTTCATATGGATGCAGCCAAGCAGTGGGAGCCATAGCAAAATTGCTTTTTAAAAAGATATTTAAAGAGGGATTTGGTGGCCATGGTCTGAATTTCCCTTGGCTGAGAAAACAAAGGGTCCTAAAAGCTAATATATTTATTCTTGCAGAAGTTTTTGTTCTACGTAATTCCTTAAATTACCAATACCCTAGAAAGGTGTGAGTCTTTAACAAGATGCTTCCCCCCCCCAATAGATTAATACCTTGTCCGAGAGCCTGGTGTGGCAGAAGGTTCAGAAAATGGTTTTGGCAAACTGAGGGGGCATCCCACCGGCTCATGATAATGGAATATCTCCCATGCTGTTTCACATCTCCCCAGGAAAAGCCTTGAGGAATTGAGGGTGAGGTGTCATTGTGATGCAACTCAGAATTCTTCTTGTTGGCGGGGTTTGTTTTTTAAAGAAGGAAGATCAAAGTTGCTTTCTACTATCTTTCCCACCCCTAGCAGGAAAGGAGAGGAAGATACAATAATAATGAGACCAGGGTTCTTTTAACCTAGCATGTCGTGGGCCATAATTTGAACCTACCACACTGTGGTTTAATCCAAGAGGTGAATCCAGCATAAAGACCTCATATCTGTGGAGTCTTTGGTGCTCTTTAAAGTTATTTGTTGGCTTGCACAGGTCACTTGGTCAGTGCTCTGATGATTTATAGATGGAGCATTGATGGTGCTTCCTGGATGGGTCAGGACATTTTTTTCAAGAAAACAACCGAGCTCAGAGAGTAGCAGTTTGTCCTCTTCCCCTTTTCTCTGCAAACCTCACTGCCTTCTTCCACTGATGATAATGATCACCTCATCTGGTAATGAAATGTCTGCAGTAGAGCAACCAAACTCCAAGAAGCACCAAGGGCTTCAGAATTCAACTCTTGAGTTTAAAAGATTCTCCCCTCCCCTCCGGACAAGAAACAGTGGATGGAAATTAACCAAGGAGAGAAGGAACTTGGAATGAAGGAGAAATTTCCTAACAGTCAGGACAATTAACCAGCGGAACATCTTGCCTTCAGAAATCGTGGGCGCTCCATCACTTGAGGCTTTTAAGAATAGACTAGTCTAGACAATCTCTTGTCTGAAATAGTATAAGTTCTCCTGTTTGAGCAGGGGGCTGGACTAGAAGTCCTCAAAGGTCCCTTCCAGCTCCATTTTATTGGTTTCCTATCTTTTCCCCCAGGAGCAGGAGAGCATTTTGATGTCAAAAACCTGTTCAGAGAAAGAGCTGAGCTTTGCCATATGCAAAGCCGCCCTCGTTGCCCACGAGAGTCACTTCTCCTCTTAGGTAAAGCACTGAGTGCGATTTCCCAGGAGGGACAGGAGAAGAAGGAGGAGAAGAGGAAGAAGAGAGGAGCTACTTGCTTGTCAAGAAGCCAGACCGTCGCTGTGTTTTTAAGAGTCTTGAGTTTTCGAACCTTCTCTTAAAACAGCTTGGCGTGGGCCACCTCTTTTTACACCCGCTTCCTTTTCTCAATGTAGCAATTTTATTCCTTTGTATACCTAAATTACCATTTGTATATGCTGCTGTACCATTATTAGATAAAGGGCAAAACAAATATTTTTAATAAATAACACCTCCCACCCCCAGTGCTCTTGTCAGGAATTGATTTTGCTTAGTTTGAGGTAATTGTTACCTATTTTTTAAATAAATATGCCACAAATGTTCTAAATGCATGAAGTAAAGAACAGCTGCTCTATTTTATTCCCTTCCACTTTTGGAAATGGTTGTAACTTTAAAAAAAAAGATGCAGGAGGAGACAAACTCCCTCACCACAAGTTTTCTTCTCATGGATGTACATTTGTTTTTAATATTCTAATGCAAATAAAGAAAAGTGATTAGGCTAGCTCTTGTTTATTCAATAAGCCATTGCTAAATTTCAATCAATATTCAATGGCTTTCCATCCTTGCTCTAATTTAATCAGCAGTCACTTATTTATTATTGATGTTGTGCGTTAAGAAGTTTCGTGTTTTTCTTTTCCAAGGAGGGAGATAATTAAAAGTCTTCCCCCAAACGCGGCGCCCAAAACTTGCTTTAAACCCGGGACAAGGCAGAGAAAAACCACCCCGGCAGAGGCGACCAGCAAATCGTGGCCACATTTGTGATCAATCCTGACAGGGAATGGAGCCGAATTGATCCCGCCACCAGTAGCAGAAACTCGGGCAACCCTCTCTTGCTCCACTGGCTTCCTGGGTGCGTAATTCATCTTCTAGAGAGCCCGGTCTATAAGGCGAATCTGGCACGGATCGGATCGTGCTTTGCCTGCTGCTTTCTCACTCCAGCCTCGTGTCCAACCAGGCGGGCAGAATTTGGCGATCTGTGAAAAGGAAGGTTGTGTGTGTGGGGGGGGGAGTAGGAGGAACGCTGAGTTTTTGGGGTGCAGGCAAGCAGAGGCAGACCCCAGCCGTGTGTGTGTGTGTGTGCCAAGGGTGGACTCCTCCATCCCTGCAGCCGGTGGGCATTTGCACTGCTGAGGGTGGAAAAGTGTGAACAAAAACTCAAACACAAAACATTTGGTTAAAAAGAGGCAGTCCGGAGCTGAAGGTGGGTGGGGAGGAGAGAAAGAGGAAGTCGGAAGAGAAGGGGGTCCCTAGTTAGGGAAGCGGGGGGGGGCAACAGCTTCTCCCCGCAGCCCAGAGAGAGCAAAGCAAATACCCCGCCCCGAAGAGGCACCAGGACGAGGAGGCTCGATCTGCAGCTTTGCTCCAAGCGCCAGATAGACTGCGCCTGTCGCTGGAAGCCCGACGAGCGGGGCAATTTCCTTCTCAGAGAGGCTCCATTCTCCCCCGCCACGGAGTCAGCGTTTCCTTGGGGTGGGGGTGGGGGCTGGAAATAAAAGCACTGTTGCCGGCCTCCCCGCAAGCCCCCGACCCACGGCCTCTCCCTCCCACGGGGCCCGGGAAAATCCGGACGACCGCTAGGAGGCGGAGGGCCAGGCGGGCTTTCGGCTGCCTTCTCGGGGCCGCAGGAGGGAGCCGCGGTGTGGGAAGGAGCGGCCCCGGGGGCTCCGCCGTCGCCTTCTCGCCAAACTTCTGCTCCGCAGAGCGGCAGGGCGCTACTCGCCACTCGCGCGCTCCTTGTCGCAGGACTGAATCATTTATTACCTGCAGTCTCCGGAACGGCCGAGGCCGCTGGTTGCAACCGCTCCTCCCCGCTTGGCGAGCGGGAGGCGGTGGCGGCGGCTCTCTGCAGGCGCTCAGAGGCGCTTTCCACCCCACCCCCCGGCGGCAAGGGCGGGGGCGGGGGCAGTGCTGCTGGGCCGGGCCGGCTCTGAGTCCCCGCCCCGCCGGGGGCCGCCCCCGTCCTGCTGGGAGGCGGGTTTAAGGCGCTCGTGCGGCGGCTGCAACTTTCCCACCGAGCCGGCCAGGCGCCGGGAAAGGAGGACCGCTACACCGAGCGCGAGCCGGCGGCCGCCGCCGCCGCCGCCGCCGCCGCCACTAACCTCTCCCGGCCTCGCCAGCGGCTGCTGCTGTTGCTGCCGCCGCCGCCGCCACTGCTGCGGTCCCTCCTGCCGGCTCTGACCCCCGCGCATCTCCTCCGCTGCCCTCGCCGGCTTCCCAGCCAGGTAAGGCGCCGAGTCTCTGAGCACGTGCAGACTTCCGCTTCCTTGCGCGCGCGGGGTGTGTGTGTGTGTGTGGGGGAAGGTGCAGACCTGGCCGGCCGGTCTTGAGGGTCTTTGGGGAAGGAGAGGCGGAAGAAAGGAAGAGGAGGGGGGGTAGCCTTTCCCTTCCTTTCCCTTCCCAGCTGGGCTCCTTATTCAGGTGCCAAGTTCCTAGTCCCTGGTGAGGCGCTCTCTTCCGCGCCTCTCCCGTCCTGTGCTGTCCCTGCCGGAGGGTGCCGCTGGCAGAATGGCGGTTCGCGGGAAGCCCAGAAAGGGGATGCCAACCTCGCCATCACCCTTGTGTTCGCAAGAAGCAGGCGAGGATTCCCTTTGAGTCCCGACGGGGGAAGAGGCTGGGGGCAGGGGTCCTCCACCAGCCGGGATTCCCCTCTCCGGGTGGAGTCGGGGCTGAACTGCCTCTCCCCCCACTCCAAAAAAATAAAATAAAATAAAATCCTAGCTAGTTCCTCTGCTAGGTTGACCTTCCCTCCAGCCTCCCCCCCACCCAAAAAGAAAGCTGCATTGAGGGGAAAAAAGAGCTCCCCCCCCTATTTAAATCCTGGTTGCTGCCGTTCAAGTCGCGCCCCTTTTCAGGACTGTCGTCCCCCCCAAAGACATCTGGGCAGATTTCACTCTTCCGCCGAAGTGGCTCTGACTGAGTGCGGGGATTCTGTGCGGGACCCCCTTCCCCGCTGCTTGTTAAAGAGGAACTTCTGGTCTCTCTAAACCGCCCCCCCTCTCCCAAATCCCACCTGCCAATTCCCTGCGGTTTCGGGGCTCGCGGTTCATCCAGGCGGCCCCGCGCGTGATAAATGAGGGTGGGTTTTTGGGGGGCGGGTGGGAGAGCGGAGACAATGCGGGCGTGCTGGCCTCTAGCAGGGAGGGGCCGGGCGTTGGGTGGCCAGAGCCCGGTGGGAACTGGGGGGTGGGGAAGGTCCTTTGCAAATAAATGACAGCCGGTTTGCTCCCGGCTCTCCAAAGCGCATTGCAAATGCTGTGCCGGTTTTGTATCTGCAGAGCCTCATCCAGATCCGGGAGGAAAAAAACAAAACCGAACTTGGCTTTTAATCGTTTTGCCTGCACAGATGCCAAGGTGAACCCAAATAGAGGCTTGAACTTGTTGGCTCTTGGCTAACCACCAGCCGTCCTGCTTAGTGACAGGCGAGACCCCGTTTCTTCTTTTGCGCTCCCTAAATCCGTTCTCCTAGACTCTTAAAGTTTGCTCTGGAGGTTGTTGGGAATCCCACTTACTCCTTCCTAGATGGGACTCACAGCATGGTCCTCTCCCAAGAGTTGATGGGAGGGGGAGACAACCAATAGATGTCAGGGGGCGAGAGACTGTCCCTCAAATAAAGTGGGCCCCTTTGAACTGAACTCACCTTGAGGGAGGCAAGGCTTCCCCCCCCCATACATTAGCATGCAAAATTACCTTTAAAAATGACTGAGTTGAGCAAAATCCCCAAGTCAGCATGGGTCAGCATCTTTGAGTCCCTGGAAGTAACTCCTTTCCCTGAGCAGTCCATGAAAACATGCCTGCTTTCCTTGCCTTTCACTGCCTTCCTGTTAACTCAGGGGAATTAATTCTTTTTCTTGTGCCATATCCGTCATCAGACGTTGGTGATCCTATTTTTATCAACAGCCGCACGAAAAAAAAAAGTGCCGTTGAGTTTTGTCCAAACCGGTCCCTTAAATTTTAAAGCCATGATGATGTCCTTCTTCCTGGACCCTCGTTTGCCTTCAATCTTCAACCTTTCCCTGGAGGATTAATTGGGTGACTTTATTTTCTTGTTTGCTACTTCTAACTGCTGCCTGCTCTACTTGCTCCTGAGGTTCCTCTATCAGGCTGCTGCGCTGAGACTGAATTAAAAAAAAAACATTGTGTCATTCACACTTCCTCAGGACTCTTTTTTTAGGAGGAGTCACGGCTCTGGCTTGTACTATACATCCACCAACCTGTTGTACTTTTAATGAAATTTTAAATTCCCTGCCTCTGTAGAAGGGTCTTGGGTGCCGAGTTGACTGGATTAATAATGATAGTGAAGGCCGAGGGAACGGGGAGCCAGCTTCGGAAAAAGTTCAGATATTCTCCTGGGAAAATGTGATTCCTCTGAAAATGTATGTTACAAGTGATAGCAGAAACAAGTCTTGCTGTATAAAGCTTTGTCTCATGAGCTGGAAGGATGCGTGTTGAATGCTACTTGCCTGCTGTATAGGTGGATGGTAGCATTAGGAAATAATTTACGGCATTTAGAGGGCTGTTCAGATTGAACCTCGGAAATTCTGCTTGTAGTGCGTCCCTTTACTGCTAAATATTTGGGAAAGTTTGTTTGCTCATTTGGGAAAAGGAAAATTGAAAGTAAATACATTTTCTTGATTTTCAGAAATGAATAATGTCTATTTCATGGTTGTTAAAAAAATTAATTAAAGCTGAACAAATTTTGATTAATTTAAATTAGCAAAGAGATTTTTAAATTTTAATGTTAGCTCCAAAGGTTGAAAGCAAATAACTATCTCTGGCTTTTCTTCCATATTTCATGTTTTTAGCTTGAAGTATGTTTCAAGCCCCACCTTTCTTTCTTTTTTTCTTTTTAAAAAGTCCCATTAGAACAATTTTGCTTTACAAATTCATTTTGCATTATGTTTTAAGCTGTCATTATTGTTTTGTGTCTTGAAGCCAATATGCTACTCAGCAAAATTATGATTTCTTGAAATGAGGCACTTTCTAAAGGAAGTGAATAGAGCTTTTTAAAAGCAAGTTGTACCAGCTGTTTTTCCCCCGTGAAAAGGTTAAAAGAACCCTCCTTTAAATGTTTGAAATGTTTTCTGCATTATTGCAAAGTCTACGTCTGGCCGTTGTTTCTTGACTATCATTTCACAGGTTCCTTAGTTGCTTTGAAACTTTCAACAAGCTACAAAGGCAGGCAGAGGCTGCTATGGAAAACATGGTCAAATTCCCAGAGATCATTCATTTTATGAAGCTGAGCCAGATCGCACAATAAAAGCACCGAGATGGGATTGTATCACAGTTATTTTGACTAAAACACCAGAGTTTTGAATAGGGAGGAATAAGAAAGAAGGCAGGAATCTCAGGTTGCCTTAAAAATTGCACCTCATGATCCAGTCTTCCCTGGATCATGAGGTGCAGTCTTTTCCCCTTTTCCACGGAAAAGGGGAAAAGATGGCTATGATAAATACTTATTTAATTTGGCCAAGTGTTTTAGACATACGAAGAATTTGTCTTTGGTACACAAACACTCAGTGTACATGCAAAGCAACAGAGAGAATAATAATAATTCCAAGAAAAAGGGGAAGTAAAAGATAATAAAGATAAATAATAATAGAATTCTTTATTGGCCAAGTGTGATTGGACACACAAGGAATTTGTCTTGGTGCAAATGCTCTCAGTGTACATAAAAGAAAAGATACATTTGTCAAGAGTCAAGAATCATCAGGTACAACACTTAATAATAGTCATAGGGTACAATAAGCAATCAAATCAGATAGATAGATAGATAGATAGATAGAGAGAGAGAGAGAGAGAGAGAGAGAGAGGAAGGAAGGAAGGAAGGAAGGAAGGAAGGAAGGAAGGAAGGAAGGAAGGAAGGAAGGAAGGAAGGAAGGAATTCTTTATTGGCCAAGTTTGATTGGACACACAAGGAATTTGTCTTGGTACAAATGCTCTCATTGTACATAAAAGAAAAGATACATTCGTCAAGAGTCAAGAATCATAAGGTCCAACACTTAATAATCATACTACACAGCCGTACTACACGAGTAAATATGCAGTACATAGACATTAAAGTTAGACAGCATTGCAAAGATTAGGTGTTCAGCAGAGTGATGGTACGAGAGGAAACAAACTGTCCGTGCATCTAGTTGTCTTGGCATGCAATGCCCTATAGCAGGGGTCTCTTAATGCCCGGTCCATTCCATGCCATCATGCAAATGAGTGAAGTCCCATCCATGGGCAGCACACAAAACCACGTCCCTTCCGGTCTGTGGAAAAATCTTTCTCCACGGATCCGGTCCCTGGTGCCCCCAAAGGTTGTGGGGCCGCTGCCCTATAGCACCATCCTGAGGGAAGGAGTTTGAAACAGTTTATGTCCAAGATGCGAGGGGGTCTGCAGATCTCTTCCCAGCCTTCCTTCTGACTTGCGCAGCATAGCATACACAGGTCTTGCAAGGCCGGTTGCAATTATTCTTTTCTGCAGTCTGACTCTTCGTTGGAGCATGAAGTTATACAGAGCTTGGTGGTCAGTTTAATGCCCCCCACCTTGAAGAAGCTTTTGGTGCCCATGAGTCTTTGTGCCAACCTTCCAAACATAGATTTTTCAAGCCCAATCTTGCACTTGAAGAAATTAGGGACAGTTAGTTACTTGGATGGCTCACCACCAGGAAATCCCAGGATGTAAGCTAAGTTGGGAAGCTTTTCTTTCAAGAACAAAAAAAGCATTGGGAAAACCATCTCTGGGTTGTTGTTGCATATACCATGTTTCCCCGAAAATAAGACACTGTCTTATATTTTTTTTGGCTCCCAAAAACACACTAGGTCTTATTTTCGGGGTAGGTCTTATATATTTATGGTGCCAAATAGTGGGTGTGAGTGTGTAGGGGGGGGTGTTTCACGGGTGCACAGTTGCTCCCTGAAAAGTCTTCCTGGAACTGGAGATTTACACTAGGTCTTATTTTCGGGGTAGGTCTTATATTAGGGCAGGTTTAGAAAATAGTGCTAGGTCTTACTTTCGGGGTAGGTCTTATTTTCAGGGAAACACGGTAGATGCATCTACAGAGCCTCTAGGAACCAAACTTAGCTGGAAAAAAAATACTTTTTTCCTTTCAAAAGCAGCCTTCTCATCAAATGTACGGGCCCACTGTATGGGCCCACAGGCGGGGTCTCCTCAGGGTCCCATCTGCGACCCAATGTAAACCTTGGCGGGAACCGGGAGGGCCTATTCTGGCGGCCCCGCTTTATGGAATCTTCTTCGCTGGAGCTCCGGTTGGCTCCGATCTCCACCTTCCACCGAG
Organism: Naja naja; assembly: GCA_009733165.1. Taxonomy (NCBI): domain Eukaryota; kingdom Metazoa; phylum Chordata; class Lepidosauria; order Squamata; family Elapidae; genus Naja; species Naja naja. The sequence goes on along the minus strand of CM019163.1, from coordinate 20,585,097 downwards.
TCAAAAACCTGGCTGTTTTACAATCTGGGCTATGTTGACTCTGGGTTTTGTTTTAATATGGGGGTTTTAAATTGCTTATTTGGCTTATAAACTGTTTAATATAGTTTTAAGTAATTTATTGTTGTATTGTATTTTAGTGTGAGCCACCCCGAGTCCCTTGGGAGAGGGGGCGGCATATAAGTCGAATAAATAAATAAATAAATAAATAAATAAATAAATAAATAAATGTAGATGGAGTTGCATTCCTTTGAATGCAGCAAAACTTCTTTGCAGTCACATGTAAAGCATTTAAAGAAGGCAATATTTTTTAAAAAGAACTGCTTAGATAATGTTGTGCAAATCCAGCTGTTGGTTGCACTGCGGTTTATGGCTTAGCACAGTGGGCAAAACCCTTGGGGCATAAGGTAGAAATGATGGTTAAGGAAGCCATGGATTAGCATAATGCGCAAGAGGCTAATCGTTACATTGAATTTGCATTGGGGGAACATTTCTGCCTTGTCCTCAAAGCCCCTTCCCCAGTTCCCTTGTTCCCACCTTTCCCCAGTTCCAGGCTAGGGATTCTAGAGAGGCACTTGTCCCAAATACCACTTGGGGATTTTTGAGTAGCGCATGTTACGAAGGGCTGTGTTGGCTGGCACAGATGCCAAAAACATCTTTACTATAGGTAGTCCTCGACTTACGATTAACATTTCTGTTGTTAAGTGAGATGCTTGTTGAATGAGTTTTGCACCACTTTACGACCTTTCTTGCCTCAGTTGTTAAGTGAATCACTGCAACTGATAAGTCAGTAACCCTGTTGTTAAGTGAATCTGGCTTCCGTATTGATTTTGCTTGTCAGAAGGTCGCAAAAGGGGACCACATGACTTTGGGACATAAAGATGGTCATAAGTGTGAACCAGTTGCCAAGTGTTCTGAATTTTGATCACGTGGCCACGGGAAGCCTCCAAAGGTCGCAACTGTGAAAACAGAATAGAATAGAATAGAATAGAATAGAATAGAATAGAATAGAATAGAATTCTTTATTGGCCAAGTGTGATTGGACACAAGGAATCTGTCTTGGTGCAAATGCTCTCAGTGTACATAAAAGAAAAGATACATTTGTCAAGAGTCAAGAATCTTCAGGTAAAACACTTAATGATAGTCATAGGGTACAATAAGCAATCAAATCATACTAGGAAACAGTCAATATAAATCGTAAAGATACAAGCGACAAAGTTACAGTCATACAGTCACAAATGGGAGGAGATGGGTGATAAGGAGTGATGAGAAGATTAATAGTGGTAGTAGTGCAGACTTTGTAAATAGTTGGACAGTGTTGAGGGAATTATTTGTTTATCAGAGTGATGGTGTTTGGGAAAAAACTGTCCTTGTGTCTAGTTGTTCTGGTGTGCAGGGCTCTATAGCGTCATTTTGAGGGAAGGAGTTGAAACAGTTTATGTCCAAGATGTGAGGGGTCTGTAGATATTTTCACAGCCCTCTTTTTGACTCGTGCAGGATACAGGTCCTCCATGGAAGGTAGGTTGGTAGTAATTGTTTTTTTCTGTAGTCCTAATTACTTTCTGAAGTCTGTATCTGTCTTGTTGGGTTGCAGAACCAAACCAGACAGTGATAGAGGTGCAGATGACAGACTCAATCATTCCTCTGTAGAACTGAATCAGCAGCTCCTTGGGCCATAAAACGGCCCAAGTCACTCTTTTCAGTGCTGTTGTAACTTTGAACGGTCACTAAATGAACTGTCATATGTCAAGGACTACCCGCACCGTATAGAGTACTAGCATTGTGCCGGATGTTCCAGAGACTCAATGGCTTCATATCATCAAGGAGAGAAAAGACAAACCGATTCTCAAACTCTTGTCAGGTGTTTTAAGAATTTGTTTCTTTGGAGGCAACTTTGGACGTCTCTATTCTGGAAGAAATTCTGAATGTAGGTGGGAGGGAGGCGAAAGGAATCCAGATTTTAATCCTGCAACTTTTTAGCTCTTTTCCAGTGTTTAGCTTGTCTCACCCTGGCTTGACATCTGAGATAGCACCCAATTGCACCCTCACTATCCTACGATTTCTAGACATGGCAACTCACCCAGGAATTGTTCTGACCAAGGCTTCCTGAGACTGTAATTAAGCACACGCTTAGTTAAAACAACTCTTGTTTTATTTCAACGCTGGGAATTATGTTCATTCCCAGCCTATAATGAGACTCAAACCATCCCTCGAGATAAGCACCCACCTTTCTCTCCTTTGAATTGCTGCCAACAACTGAAGTGCCAAATGAACTATAAAAAAACAACCAAAGTACAAAGTCCACACAGAGCTTCAAGGTTTAATCCAAACAGAGCAAACGACATTGCTTCCTGCAAAGGTTTCTCCACCTTTGCACCTCCTTTATACCTTAGGGGAGGGGCAATCACCTCCAAGCCTTACTCTGGAGTCGCCCTTTTTGTCTCAGCTGCTCTTGCCTTCTAGCAGCTCTGTGCACACACACACTGGCAACAGGCCCCCCTTGTTCCTCTGCCTCGCTGCTGCTCTGGAGTCAGTACACAACTCCCAGATGGCCCTGGCCCCATCTCTGCACCAGACACAAGACCCTCGTCTGAGTCCTCTCCAGACTCCCAGATTGGTCCCCGTTCTTCCCCGCTGTTTGATTCCACTGCCGTCTACATGGGCTGCTGGCGAACCACAACAGGAATTTAAGGGAGGGTAGATATCCCTCTCCCCATTTATCCCAGTTGTATTCCCCAAGCCCCTGCAAGGATGTTCAAGTTTCTTCACGAGCAGGACAAGAAGCTTCTGTGTAGGAGTTTCCAGCTCATTTTGTTGGCAATGGGTCTGGGGGACTTTTTTCTTTCTTTTTTTTTTACAATATTGACAGCATCTGTCCTGGGAAAATGATTGAAGTTCTACCTTATTGATGTAGATACCTTCCTTTCCCCCAGGTGACCTCTGTCTTCTTGGCCATCTGGGCACAACGTCAACTAGACTGGAGTTTGAAGCATGCTTGTGGGGGGCTATCCAGGATGCCAATATATCAGCTTCTAGAATTTAGAATTTTAGAATAACAGAGTTGGAAGGGACCTTGGAGGTCTTCTAGTCCAACCCCCTGCCTAGGCAGGAAACCCTACACCACTTCAGACAAATGGTTATCCAACATCTTTTTAAAAACTTCCAGTGTTGGAGCATTCAGAACTTCTGGAGGCAAATTATTCCACTGATTAATTGTCCTGACTGTCAGAAAATTTCTCCTTAGTTCTAAGTTGCTTCTCTCCTTGATTAGTTTCCATCCATTGCTTCTTTTACTGCCCTCAGGTGCTTTGGAAAATAGGTTGGCCCCTCTCTTCTTTGTAGCAACCCCTGAGGTATTAGAACACGGCTATCATGTCACCCCCTAGTTCTTTTTTTCACTAGACTAGCCATGCCCAGTTCCTGCAACTGTTCTTTATATGCATTGGGAGTGAGTGTCCGTGGGGCTATCCCAGTGCCATTCTGAGTGGCCCAAATCTTTATGCTGCCTGCATTTAGCACAAAGGACTGCCGAAGTCATTCTGCTGATGACTTCCTGTACGGCTGCGGTGTTCATCCATATATTAGCTTATCGTGCAGCCCACATGCACAGCAATATTGATTTACATTTCAAATTTTATTAGCTTTCGTGGCTCCTTTTTGCTGAGCCTGCATTATTTTCACTTGGATTTTAATAACTTTATTATTTAGAAAAAAATCAGCTAAAAACAACGGCAGGAAACTTTGGAATTTGTAATAAATTCTCAAAGGTGAAGCTGGTAAGCGAAAGTTTGCAAGGGAGATGGGTTTGGGAATGCTGTTTCTTCAGATGGATTTGCTTTGCCTATTCAATATAGATCCAGTTGGTTTCTAAAATTAAAAAGAAAGGAAAAACTTTAAAAAAAGAAAATTGAAAAGAAAGGATTTCAGATCCTTAACACACATGAAAAGCAAACGATGAATGATCTGCAGAAATTTCATCACTTAAAAGAAAATCTATTGGAATGAGGCAATACAGGAAGTTACAACCTTAATTGGGATCAGAATTTCCATTGCTAAGCCAGGTGATTAAGCAGTTCAGACCAGGTTTATGACCTTTGCCATGGTTATTAAGTGAATCACTTAAACTGTTAAGTGACTCATGCGGTCATTAAATGAATTTGGCTTCCCCCCATTGACTTTGCTGGTTGGAGACCTGTGGGTGTCAGGAATAGCAATAGCACTTATTTACCACTTCACAATGCTGTAACTCTCTAAGCAGTTTGCAGAATCAGCCTCTTGCTCCCAACAATCTTGATTTTATTGACCTTGGAAAGATGGAAGGCTGAGTCAACCTTGAGCCTGGTGAGATTCGAACTGCCAAATTGGAGACAGCCAGCAGTCTGCAGAAGGAGCCTGCAGTACTGCACTCTAAAAGGGACATGGTGGCTCAGTGGCTAAGACCCTGAGCTTGTCGATCAGAAAGGTCGGCAGTTCAGCAGTTCAAATCCCTAGCGCCACGTCACGGAGTGAGCTCCCGTTCCTTGTCCCAGCTTCTGCCAACCTAGCAGTTTGAAAGCATGTAAAAATGCAAGTAGAAAAATAGGGACCACTTTGGTGGGAAAGTAACTGCATTTTCATCATGCTGGCCACATGACCACGGAGACGCTCTTCGGACAGCGCTGGCTCTTTGGCTTTGTAATGGAGATGAACACTGCCCCCTAGAGCCGGAAATGACTAGCATGGATGTGTGAGGGGAATGTTTGCCTTTACTTTTACTGCACTCTAACAACTGCGCCACCAAGGAAATCAGAAAATCAAGGCAGTTCACAGGAGTATAAAGATTTATTGCAAGCTTAAGTTCAGTATAAGAATCTGAACTACTAACAAGGAAAGTTAGTGGCAGTTAAGAACAGAAGGAATTCAAGGTGGGCTGGATTTAGATCTCTTGTGGGCACGAAGGGACTCATCACTGATGATGCCTTTGACCCCTCCTTGAAGCTCAGCCTTGTCATCTCCTATAAAAATGCTGATTGCCGAGTGCCAAGAGTTTGATCAGGTGACCATGGGGATGCTACCATGAATGGTTACAAGTGTGAGGACCGTAAGTCACTTTTTTTTCAATGTCATTGCAACGTTGAATGGTTGCTAAATGAATGGTTGGGAGTCAGTAGTCTGTACTAGAATTTATAGCTGGCACTGCCAGTTCCAGTCTTCCAAATTCTGGCCCCCAACTGAACTGGCGGGCACCAGGTTGGGGAAAGTAAACTGGTTGGACACTGACCTGCTTATCCAAGCTAAAATTCCTCAAGATTTCTAATTCCACTTTTGGAATCCGTTTCTGCTCAAGTAAGTTCTTCATTTGTGTGCTATCACCAAATCACATCTGCTCCATTATTCATATCTGATAGCTATTTCCAATCTTTCCTTCAAACTTATGGGCTACTATTTCTCAACTTTGGCAACTTTAAAATGAGTGGACCCCAACTCCCAAAATTCCTGGGGAATTCTGGGAATGGAAGGCCACACATTTTAAAGTTGTCAAGGCTGAGGAACATCACTTCACTAGAGCTTCCAGATGTGCTAGAACAAAATTAGACCACCAATAGAAGGCAGCAAATATGTTTTTCTTTGTTTTCCATTAGTGATCTTTTAAATTTCTTTTTTTAAAAAGAACTTTTTATTTTGACAACAAACATAAACAAACACAAACACAAAACATCAAATAAAACCATCTTTCCATTATACAGCATGTCAGTTGTGTACAATATTAACAGTCTTTCTCTCCTAAATTTAAATTAAAATTCATATTACGTAAATCAACTATCCATATCATATTATTATCAAACCATTGTTAGACTTTGATTGTAAATTCATATCATCCTTTCGAGCAAATCTCAACTTTTACAATAATATCATGCATTTCGTGATCTTTTGAATTTCTGTTATCCCTCCTCTGGCCAGCTGGCCAGTTTTGATTCAATCTTCCATTGAATCAGTTTCCTTTTTTCATCTTCAGACCAACTGAAAATCTTTTCTTAATTTTCCCTAGGAAGCCGTGTCAAACTATACTTTTTAATTATTAAAATTGCACTCTCTGTTTTTCTACTATTAGGCACACTGGTATAAGTTTACTTAATAATAAAAAGAAAGAAAAGAAAATGAATATACAAATTTGTATGCACAGTCCAAATTTCCAGAGTTCTCCGGTTTTCATCCCCCAAAATAAAACGGTTTTCAAATAAAGAAAATGAAATACGTCCCTCGGACCACTATATAATTGATCCACAATAGTTTTGTTTCTTTTTTCCAACTTGAACAACATGCCTTTTCCATTTCTGTTCTCCACTTGCTAATTTCCAACCATTTGTATTCAATTCAAAAGAAAATGTTCATCTGCAAAATCCTTTTTCCTTTGGAATACAATTTATAGCCAAAATAACTTTTGCCCAAAAGCTGAGCCCTTAGATATTTCAGTATTTCATTTTGTGCTCTTTGCCTCCAACAATTCACTGAACCCATCAGCTTCTTCCTGGGGAAAAACAAACAAACAGAGGAATCCAACCAATGGAAAACAAGGACTTTTGTAGAGTTAAGTGTGCCTTTAAGTCTATGGAAATGTGACGAAGGGAATCACAAGGGGTTAAATGGAATGAATTAATCGATTGGTTGATTAAATTTATTTGCCGGCTATTTCACAGTTGAAGCAACTCTGAGCAGCTTGCATCAAGATGAAATAACATATAATAACAGTTATAAATATAAAATAGATTATGAAAATTATGGAAAATTAAACAAACAAAAAACAAGGATTTGGAGGGAAAATCTTCTCTATTAGTGCACCAACCACCAACTAATTTAGGAGGTGGTAAATTGTTTTTTTATGCACATTTTTTTCTCTTTGTGTAGTCTTGTCTAGTTTTGCTCTGTTTTTGTATTTCTTTTTTCTTTGGAGTCTGTATTTCAACAATTTGAATTAAAAAAAAGATTTAATTGCTGGGAATGTTTAAATCAGAGGCTGGGAGGGGGGGGGTGTCTTGTGTCAATAATTCTTCATTAATTCTGTCTGCCCTGAGCAATGGTTAGACTAGATGATCTCCAAGATCCCTCCCAACCTTTGCCTTTCAGGAAGATTCGGTAATCCTCTCGATGTCTGCATTCAGACATTAACATTCTTTACTTTGTGTTTCTTGGTCTTCAAGTTAATTAAGAATCATCCTTTACCATAATACAGGATTAGAAATAAAACAGGCAACTCTGTGGCTGTGTTCACACAACAAGCTACATCTGGTTGGCTTAATCACAGTTTATGGATAATCCACACTTGGCTGGGTTCACCCCAGAGACCAAACTACCTGCAAGGAAGCCACCTGGGGGTGTTGTGAAGACTCAGCCCATGTTTTCTCTATATAGTATAATGCTGGCCCAAATCTGCTTTTCTGATATTGGAGAAGGGGCATCCAGATCTCAGGCAGCAAGGGCTGGGGGTCAGAGGTGGTATTCAGCTGGTTCTGACCAGTTCTGAAGAACCAGTAGCAGAAATTTTGAGTAGTTCAGAGAACCGGCCAATCCTACCTCTGACTGGCCCCGCCAACCTAATCTCTTCTCAGCCTCCCATTGAGTCCCAGCTGATTGGCTGGGTCTTCTTTGGTTGCCCTGCACAGGAGAACGGAGCTGGAAAGCAGGCTAGTGGGGCCGGGGAGCTGGGCTCTCACAGCTTATGTCCATTCACTGCCATGAGCCCTTCAGTAACGGGCTCAGCTCAGCATATTGGCTGAGCTCAGCAGCTGTTGTTTGGCCACGGGGTGGACACCGTGCCTGATGCTAGCCGTGTAATGTGGAGAGGTGCTTTCTAATAATCTCCTGAGCTTCAAGGCCTTTCTTGTTGCAAAGTCTGGTTTACATTAATCCTCCGCTCGGCTGCTGCTCCCGATTTGGGGGATGTGAAAGAGCTCTGGTTGAAAAAGTGAGCGTGGAAAGGGGTGGGGGGAACCCTGTAGAGCCAGGTTCTCTTTGGGCTTGGCACCCAACAGTGTTCTCATGTTTTCAAGGAGTTCATGACCGACTCTCTCTCCCCCTTCCTTTCTTCTCCTACTTCTTCCTCTTCTTCCTTCCTTCCCTCCCTCCCTCCCTCCTTCCCTCCCCTCTTCCTCCTGGTCCTTGTTCTTCTCTTTCTTCCTTCTTGTTCCTCCCCTCATCCTTCTTCTTTCTCCTCCTCTCCTCTCCCTCCCTTTCCTCCTTGTTCTCTTCCATCTCTTTCCTTGCTTCCTTCCTTCCCTCCCTGCCCTCTTCCTCCTCCTCTTTTTCTTCTCTTCCTTCCTTCTTCTTCCTTCTCTCATTCTTTCTCTTCCTCTCCTCTTCCTCCCTCTCCACCTCATTCTCTTCCTTCTCTTCCTCTCTTCCTTCCTTCCATCCCTCCATCCCCTCTTCCTCCCTCTCCTCTTTGTTCTTCTCTTTCTTCCTCCTCCTCCTCCTCCTCCTCCTCCTCCTCCTCCTCCTCCTCCTCCTCCTCCTCTCTCTCCTTGTTCTGGTTCTTCCCCTCTTTCCTTACCTCCTTTCCTTACCTCCTCCTCCCAGCTTTTAATCCTTTCACCCCAGCCCTCCCCTTACTTTAGACTATTCCTGGAGACCCTTCCCCGTTCAGATGCCAGAGTTATGCCCCCGAGTGGCTTTCCGCTGTGTCCCTTTCATCTCCGCTTTGTGCCTTTTAAAACCTTCGGCCCCTCTTCCCGGGGGGAGAGTCGGAGCGGCTTCACCCACCCCGCCAAGCTGTAAATCATGACTTGTTAATCACAGTGGCTGTGTTCGTACAATAGTCTAAGCCAGAATCAGAAAAACCACATTATAGCAATTTACCGCAATGGGTGAACCCAGCCAGGGGCTATTTTAAGTGCTTTTAAATCTTCCCTTCTTATTGGACTCGTTTGCAGCTGGGTCTTCAGAATCTAATTTTGTGAGTCTCGCAGCCTTCTCACTTTCTTTCCCCGAGAGTTCCTGGAGTTGGTGTTTTGCTCCTTTTTTTTCCTATGGTTTGGTTTTTTTTGAAAAGGGCTTTCCTTAAACCCAGCAGATACAGATTAACAGAGTTGGAAAGGACTTTGTAGGCCATCTAGTCCAACCCCGCCCCCCAAGCAGGAGACCCTACACCATTTCTGACCGATGGCAGTCCAGTCTCTTCTTGAAAGCCTCCAGTGATTCTCTTTTTGCTTCTTTTCCTAAGGATGCGGTCAAAGCACCTGTTTCTAAGGTGCCCTGGATATAAAATTGGATGACTCTAAAAATTGTTTAAATAAATAAAATCTGTGCGAGATTCAACCACACTGCCATCTTGCCTTTTTTGACCACTCCTCTGGGATGACCCCAGTTTCCTGTTGCTGGTATTAAAGAACTTATGAATTGGTACAATTGGGAAGGGGTCTTCCTTTGGGTTTGAAGGAAGATGGGCCTTTGACTTCAAAAGGCTCTTTAAAAACCCTTTGGGAGGCCCCAGCGCCATTTCCAATTGCATTAAATGAGCTGTCCGGGTGCATTAAAAAGCAAAGTTGTCTCTTTGACATCCGTAGCTGGACATTTTCCGCTAAAGGCAAAACTCTAAATGCTGTTAGACAAAGACAGAATCTGTGGAGGTAAAGCACAGGTTGCCCCCTCTTTGGAAAGAGATATTTTTAATCTGCTCCCTCCAGCTAGCTCACCCCATCCTCAAATTAAAACAATGTGGTGGCATTGTAGCAATAGATACGGTGTTAATTAGTCTTTTGATTGCCTTTGCTTTAAATTCAAAAGATGGACAGAACTGCTTGTGTTTAAAAAACCATGTGGCAATTAGTTTGGAATAAATTGTAGTCTGTGTAGGAGGCAAGGTTAATTTTTTTTTTGCTTGAGAAGGGTGGTGGGAAAATCCTGATCTTTCTAATTTTCTAACATGAAACAGATTGGAAACCTGTGTCCTCTTCTAGTTTTTGCTGTTTGCTAACTTATTAGGAAAATGCTGAAATTTAACTTGCCTTTGCAGGAGGTAGAGAAGGTATAAGAAACACACTTAAGGCATGCTAACTTTGTTTGGTATCATGATATTCATTAGGGTAGGGGTGTCCAACCTCGGCAACTTTAAGAATTGTGGACTTCAATTCCCAGAATTCCCCATGCTGGCTGGGCAATTCCACAAGTCTCAAAGTTGCCAAGGTTGGACATCCCTGCAGTAGGGTTTCTAGGTCATGTGTTAACAATCAAAGTCCAGCATGGCATGGGTCCAGGTTATTTACAAGAACGACTCCTCCCAGCATCAAATACCAACCGCCCTGTACGGGCCCACAGACGGGGTCTCCTCGGGGTGCCGTCTGCAACTCAATGTCGCTTGGCGGCGACCCGGGGGAGGGCCTACTCTGTGGCGGCCCCCACTTTATGGAATCTTCTTCCGCTGGAGCTCTGGTTGGCCCCCGATCTCCGCACCTTCCGCCACGATCTGAAGACCTGGCTCTTTTCACAATCCGGGCTGTGCTGATTCTCTGGGGGCTGGTTTATTTTAACTATGGGGTTTTTAACTTTAATTTGGCTTTAATCTGTTTAATATGTTTTTAGCTAATTTATTTATTGTTGTATTTTTTTAGCTGTGAGCCGCCCTGAGTCCTTTTTGGAGAGGGGGTGGCATATAAGTCAGATTAATAAATAAATAAATAAATAAATAAATAAATAATGAACCTGACATGGTCAATGGTGAGCCATCTCCTCTTAGGGAAGGAGGAGATTGAGGTCTACCTGAAGGTGCGCTGAGGAATTTGCGGGTTTTCTGGAAGACAAAATCGCTCAACTTTGTTCCCAGTTAGATGCTGGCATGGTTGCTGATCCGGTAGAAGCTCCTGAGGCAGGTTCTTGCCCTGTTATCTGGGAACGGTTTGACCCTGTTGCTCCTGAGGAAGTGGACAGGATCCTAGGGAGTATGCGTGCGAGCACCTGTATTTTAGACCCATGTCCCTCCTGGCTTGTGAAAGCTTCCCAGGAGGTGACAGGCAGGTGAATTCTGGCGGTCATTAATGCTTCTCTGCAGGAGGAGACAGTGCCTGAGCACTTTAAGGAGGCTGTGGTCCGCCCTCTTCTTAAGAAACCATTGCTGGACTCCACTCATTCGGGTAATTTCCGACCTGTCTCCAATCTTCCCTTTTTGGGGAAGGTTGTTGAGAAGATGGTTGCGCAGCAGCTCCAGAGGTTTCTGGATGAAACAGATTATCTCGATCCCTACTAGTCAGGATTCAGGCCTGGATTTGGGACAGAAGCAGCATTGGTCGCACTTTTGGATGATCTCTGGTGGGAGCGGGATGGGGGTAGTGCATCCATCCTTGCTCTACTTGACCTCTCAGTGGCTTTTGATACCATTGACCATGGGATTCTCCTGGGACGGCTTCAGGGGATGGGAGTGGGAGGCCTTGTGCTGCCTTGGTTCACTTCCTTCCTCTGTGGCCACTCTCAGTCAGTGTTGATAGGAGGGGAGAGGTCCAGCCCTCACCCACTGCTTTACGGGGTTCCGCAGGGCTCAGTACTCTCTCCACTCCTGTTCAACATTTATATGAAACCGCTGGGTGAGATCATCCATCACCATGGACTGAGGTATCACCAATATGCTGATGATACTCAGCTGTATGTCTCGGCCTGTGGTGAGTTAAGTGTTGCTGTGTCCTCCCTCTCTCAGTGCCTGGAGGCTGTTAGGGGCTGCATGGGGAGCAACGGGTTGAAACTGAACCCATGCAAGACCGAGTGGCTCTGGGTCTGGGGTTCGTTGGTTCAGGGAGAATTACCACCTTTAGTCTTGGATGGGGTGGCACTACCCCAAACAGACCCTCTGAGTAACCTAGGGGTTTTCCTGGACTCACGACTCCTGCTCAAAGAGCAGGTGGCAGACATGGCCAGGAGGGCTTTGCACCACTGCGGGTTGTGCACCAGTTGTGCCCTTTCCTGGATCAGTGTTCCCTACTCACAGTCACTCATGCCCTGGTTACTTCCCGTCTTGATTATTGTAATGCGCTCTACATGGGGCTGCCCTTGAAGAGCATCCGGAAGCTCCAGTTGGTGCAAAATGCAGCGGCCCGCATGGTTTTATGCAGACCCCGGTGTGCACATGTATCACCTCTCCTGAAGGAGCTGCATTGGTTGCCAATTTGCTTCCGGGTACAATTCAAGGTGCTGGTTGTCACCTTTAAAGCCCTTCATGGCTTGGGTCTGGGTTATCTGAGGAAACATCTCTTGCCAGTGACATCTACCCGACCCATTAGAGCGAGGAGGCAGGGAATGCTACGGGTTCCACCCTTGAGGGAGATACACCTGGTGGGACCTAGAAGAAGGGCCTTCTCTGTGGTGGCTCCATCTCTCTGGAACATCATTACCCCCAGAGGTTAGAATGGACCCCTCATTAATACTATTCCGAAAGGCACTGAAGACCTGGTTTTGCCAGCAGGCCTGGGGAACCCAGAGAGGGATGGAGCCCATCAAATGGCTAGTGTGATCCGCTGTCATCAGGGTGTGGGGTGGGAGTTGGTTTTTGTTTTGTTTTGTTTTTTGTTTTCCCAGATTTTGTTCTATTGTACTTTACTAATTTATTTGATTCTTTTTGTTAGTTCTTATTGTTTTTATTTTTATTTTTTGTTTTAAATATGATTTTACATTGTGTAAGCTGCCTCGAGTCACCATGGGCGAATAGGCGGCAATATAAATCAAATAAATAAATAAATTTGGTTGTACCTTACATCAGGGGTCTCCAACCTTGGCAACTTTAAGACTTGTGGACTTCAACTCCTGGAATTCCTCAGCCAGCTTTGTTAGGGTCCAAGGCAGAGTCCTAGAGAGGTCCTGTAAAACAGGGGTGTCCAACCTTGGCAACTTTAAGAATTGTGGACTTCAACTCCCAGAATTTCTCAGCCAACTCCTGCCTTACATCACTACACAAATGAATTGCTAGGAAGGAATCTGCCAGCAGATGGGACATTGTTTTCTTCTGGAAGGTGCTTGAAGGATCTTAAGTAACAACAAGCTTTGAGATAGTATTTCTTCCCTGGTTGGTTTCAAGTTCTCCTGGCCAATGGTTCTGGAGAGTGAGAATAATAGAGGCCCTGATGTTAATGACATCTGACCTTTTGGAGTCAGATTGTGACTGTTGACTCACGGGTTAATCCTTGCATTCCAAACCTTGTGTGGATCTCATAATTCCTCTCCTAAAGAGGTGCTTTGACATGGAATAAAAGATCCACCTCTGAGGTTGGTCTGATGCTTTTGGGACTGCAAGAGGGGAGGATCATTTTTTTCTGTTGCTAAAGGGTTGAAAGTCCTTGGCTGAAGTACAGTAGAATGAGGTGTTTATGAATCAAACCAGAACATGGATTTTGTTTCTGATCATTTTTTAAACTTTTTTAAAAATATTGTAAACCAACCTTTCTTCCTTCCTTCCTTCCTTCCTTCCTTCCTTCCTTCCTTCCTTCCTTCCTTCCTTCCTCTCTTTCTCTTTCTCTTTCTTTCTCCCCCTACATGCCTGCCTACCTACCTACCTACCTACCTACCTTTTTTCCTCTTTTTTGGAATTGTGAGCTTGAGTCAAATTGCCATTTTCCAGGTATTTCTGTCTTCTACTTCTGTTTTTCTGTTTTATTCTCAAGGGACATGGACATTTTTTTTCAAATTCCTCTGGCTAAAATCTTCCAGATGGTTTGGATGTACAAGCCAGAGAGGGTAACAATTGGTATTTCTGGTTCCTTTATGTTTTGGTCCACCTGGACATTCAAGTCTGAGAAAGATCCCCAGGAATCTTTCTCACCTGAAAGCAAGTTCTTCACCAGACTGGATGAGAATGGCAGAAAAATAGAGGACTTGGTAGAGAACATCTATGAATGTCATCCCTGTTGTTTGTAAGCCGTGGCTTAGGACAGATTTCACAACCCAAAACCCCACAGTTGTATTTGCAACCCCCCCCCCAAAAAAAACCATTTAGCACAGCCCCCGGAGTCTCTTCTGAAGATATTTCCACATTGTGACTTCTAATGTAACAAGGAGGAAAGCTATTAAATACAGTGATGATAATTATATTAATCACATTAAATGGAGGTAATTTAATTTTAATTATAGCAAAATGTAAATTACATGGAATCAAATGTAATGTTTAGCCTGGTTCCACTCATTTACTTGTTCCTGTCGTCAACCTCTTTGGCATGTACGCCTGCTTCTTCCTTCAGTGTAGTTCTCGATGGCCAACATCACAAAAAGGAGAGAGTGAAAGAGAGAAAGAAAATCTCATTCCTGAATTATGATGTACAGTCTGTCAGCGTTCCAGAAAACCTCCACTCCAACCAATAACTCCGAGATAGACATCTTCTCAAAAGTTCTGGTTCAACTGGATAGTAAACTAGCACATCTGGGGAATCCCAAATCTGAAAGTTCCGGGCTTCCTTGCAATAAGTAAAAACTACAAATCCACCCCCTGCACCCATCATTGCATCATGTGCTCCATCACCATCTGTCCCAAGATAAGGTTTACCTCTCACTTATGTGCAAAACAACCTGACCTTGAATCAGAAAAAGAATGTTGTTATGTCTAACTACATACATTCCAAGAAATCCCCCCCTCCCATTTTCCCAGGCTCAAAATGTGGTGGCCTGGGAGCATCTGGTCTCGAAGCTAACACAGTCTTTTTTAAATGGTAGACCTCTCTCTACTCTATCCAGACTGCATGCAATTCCAATGAATGTAGGAGAGTCAGGCTGGCTAGGGAATTCTGGGACTTGAAGTCCACAAGTCTTAAAGTCACCAAGGTTGGACACCGTAGTATAGGTTCTCCTATTCAGCAGGGGATTGGACTAGAAGATCTTCAAAGTCCCTTCCAGCTGTACGATTCTGTGTTCTTTAGGGAAGCCAGTCTTTTAAGTCAATGCTGCTTGTGTATTAAAAAAAGCACCTAAGAGCTTTCTTTTGCAAGTGGTGTTTGGATAATCCTCCCCTAGTGCCCATCTATCAGGGCTGAATTTCCTGCAAAAGGCAGCTTAAAAGCAGCCTTGTGAAATGCTTCTTCCATTCTCCCAGCTGCTCATCATCTATGGAACATTGTGATTGTGCTTAATTGGAAATGAGTTTTGAGAATCACACAGAGACTTTTTTTGGCCTTTGGAGCTTAGGATCAGCCTGCAGGAAGATGAGGGATGACATGTAATTTTCCAAGTTTGTATTGTTTCAAAGAATCCTCCCTCCCTCCCTCTTCCTTCCCCCGGACTGATGCAGGAGGTGGGTGAGGGGGGTTGCACAGCAAAAACTCAAAAGTCAGAATGAGGGTCATCTGTGAAGAGTAAATGGGTCATGAAATTCTGTTTCATCTATAGGGAGGAGGGCAGTGGGGGGATTCAAATATTTTTACTACCGGTTCTGTGGGCATGGCTTGGTGGGCGTGGCAGGGGGAGGATACTGTAAAATATCTTTACACTGCCCTTGCGGACCACCCCGAGGTTGCAGCTGGTGCAGAATGCAGCTGCGCGGGTTGTGATGGGGGTGTCCCGATACTCCCATGTTACACCCCTCCTGCGCGACCTGCATTGGTTGCCGGTTGCCTTCCGGGTGAGATTCAAGGTGTTAGTAACAACTTACAAAGTCTTACATGGCTTGGGTCCAGGGTACTTGCGGGAACGCCTCCTGCAAGTATCACATTCCGATCGCCCTGTACGCTCCCACAGGCAGGGCCTCCTTGGGGTACCGTCGGTTAGGCATTGTTGACTGGCGGTGCCCAGGGGTAGGGCCTTCTCTGTGGGAGCACCCGCCCTGTGGAACCAACTCCCTGTAGACCTCCATTTGGCCCCTGATCTCCGCTCCTTCTGCCGGGACCTGAAGACCTGGTTGTTTCAACAGACCGGTCTGGACTGACCTCGGGGGGTGTGGGTTAGTTTTTAGTATTTGTTTTAATTAATTTTAAATTTTGTATAATATTGATAAGGCTTGTATTTTTTTAAATGGTTTTTATTGTAATTTGTATTGGGTTTCTTTTACTGTTCGCCGCCCTGAGTCCTTGGGACTCTGAGTCCAGTCAGAGGTGGGATTTATGCTAGTCCTCTGAACTACTCAAAATTTCCACTACCGGTTCTCCAGAACTGGTCAGAACCTGCTGGATATCACCTCTGGAGGAGGGACGACATTGCAAATATATTCTGAAATATCTGCTCTGTCCTCTCGGTTTCCGTGCTTATAATTTTGGTAGGGGGTTGCAGTACTAAATCCACAGACTTATAGAGCTACACAGGTCTACCATTCTGGAGTTGTGGGTGCTCCATCACTGAAGGCTTTCAACAAAGATTGGACAGCCATTTATCTGGGGTGTATAAGGTCTCCTGCCTCTGGTAGGGGGTGAACTAGAACAGGGGCCCATGTCCCCTGGGTTGTGACCACTATCGGGCCATAGCTATTTGGAACTGGGCTGCGTGAGAGGCAGGCCGACATGCACAGTGTGCACAGCTCCATTTGGCAGGCTGGTTCCCCTCTCCTTTTCCCATGCTGGACTGCCAAGCCAGTGGTGATATTCTACCAGTTTGGCCCGGTTCTGTTGAGCCGGTAGCACCAATGAGCAGTGGAGAACGAACTGATTCTGTCCAGCACTGCTGTTGGGCCTACCCACCCACCTGTTGTGGTTCACTGGCAGCAGGTGCGGACGGCTGAGGTCTCGGAGAGCGAGGACTCAGATGAGGGGCCTGCGTGTGATGGGGGCCAGGACCATCAGGGAGTGGAGTGCTGCCTTCAGAGATTGTGGAGGCTGGCAGCAGTGAGGAAGAGGCCCCCGTGGAGCCTGTGCCCAGTGCGCGTGCGTGCAGGGCTGCTCGAAGGAAAGAGCAGCTGCAGCAGCACGGGGCGACTCGGGAGTAAGGCTGCAAGGTGATGGCCCCTCCCTTAAGAGATAAAAGCCAGCCTGAGAGACCGAGATTCTTTGCAGGAAGCAAAGAAGTTCTTGCACTTCAAGCCTTGTGGAAGTTCAGACTATCTTGGTTTGTGTTTGAAGACTTTTTGTTTGGAATATTTCTTGGCAACTTTATCTAGTGTTCTTGGCAGCCTTGCACCACCTTGGCAAGGCTCGTTCTTATCAGAGACAATTAGTTTGAAACAACCTTTTAACCGTGAAGGAACAGAATTTGTAGAGAAGCATTGAAAGGTTTTGCTTTTATCTCTATTTGGTGTTTGTTTACTTTGGGTCAGAACACCAACTGGGCTCCCATATTCACCTTCATTCCCTGCTTTTAAGGCAGCTGCTTTGCGTGGCACAGCAGAGTGCTGCGCGGCAGCTGCTGAAGCGTCAGGGAGAGTGCAGGCTTGTAGGAGGTGAGTTGGAACATCTCTGCACCTGCGCAAAGTGCACGTTCGGTGGGCGCACGACCACCGAACTGGTGGTAAAAACCTTTGAATCCCACCACTGTGCCAAGCCACAAAGGTTGTGGACCACTGGACTAGATCTAGAAGGCCTTTTAAGGTCTTTTCCAGCCCTGTGATTCCATACACGTCTCTCATGTCCATGTGCTTCCATGTACCAAGGGACTTCTTGATGCTCTTTAGCAGACCCATTTGAGGGGAGTGAATGAATATGTCATTCCCACCCTCACCAAACACAGGTATTCCTCAAGTGATGCCCACAATGGGGACCACGATTTCAAGAGCCTTGGTAGCTCAGGCTGTTAAATGCCTGCTCTTAAGATCCAGCTGCCTGCAATTACTGCAGGCTCGAATCCCACCAGGCTCAAGGCTGACTCAGCCTTCCATCCTCTCAGGGTAGGTAAATTGAGGACCCAAGATTGTTGTGGGCAATAAGCTGACTTTGTAAAAATGCCGCTTAGTAATAAGCAGGCATATACAATGGAAGGAAGGCTATTGCTGAGCACACTGGGTTGCATCCCAAAAATTGTAAGCCGCCCTGAGTCTTCGGAGAAGGGCGGCATATAAATGTAATTAAAAAAAATGCTAAGCCAGGGGGCTGTAAGGGAGTCATGCCTAACTTTATTACTTTTTCCCACAGTTGTTAAGTAAATCATGGCAGATGTTAAGTTAATCATGTAGTTGTCCCAAAAGTGCTTTTTCCAAAAGGCAACTGGATTTTCTTGGGGTTTTGTTTTCCTTGGAAAACGTTTCACTTCTCATCCAAGAAGTTGCTTCAGCTCTAACCCCTCCCCATCCAGACCCACAAAGCCTCCAGACCGTAGGAGATACTCTTTATAGCCTCACCTGCTTCACCTTGCCATGTCTGCACCATTACCTTTTTTTTCAGATGTTTTGGAGAAATATTCAGAACTAGCTCAATCCCCGTGCTTCACTACAAAACTATGTGATTGGGCTTAGTTTTTGGGGAGGAAAATAAGGGGGGGGAATTCTGCCTCTGCCTACCAGCATCCATCGGTATTCATCTGGCTAGCATCCTGTCAGTGTGTGAGAGAGTTGAGGGCTTTTTGGAAACTGAAACAGTATTTGCTGTGTGAGCAAGAAGGAGACAGCAAGGAGCCTGGGCGTGGCTTAGCTCAACTGTTCTGGACTAAAGCTTTTTGCAACTCTGAAACTGAAACTAAACCTCCTCTCCTCTGTTTTTGCATTTGGAACAGGTTTCTTTTCAGGTGGGGCGGGGGAGTAGAACTCCTTAGCATCAGAGCGTGTTAATAATAATAATAATAATATAGGAAATACTAATGCTCTGATGGTCATTTCGGAAAATCCTTTCTTAGTGAGCACCTAGAAGCCAAGAGGAACATACGTGCCAAATTTCAAGTTTGTAGGTTTTACAGTTCTGGAGATTTTGTGATGATGCTATATATATATATATATATATATATATATATATATATATATATATATGTAGGTCTTGGTGTATTGGTCTTGTCCCGTGTAGGTCCTTACGGGACAAGACCATCTATACCTTTACCATGAAAGAAAACAAATATATATATATATATATTTACTCGGTCTTGTCGTGTAAGGACCTTCTTCTCCCACCAGCGAAGATTGAGATTTCTAAAAAGTATTCTTATATATATATATATATATATATATATATATATATATATATATATATATATATTTGTTTTTGTAGATTTTCACGGGTAAAGGTATGTAGGTCATAGTGTATTCGGGTCTTATCCCGTGTAAGATTGAGAGTATCTTGGCGATGTTTTGACGAGATCCCACTCACCATCTTCAGGCTGGTGTCTTCGGCTTTGTGCTTGTGCCAGCAAAGCGTGATTGGAGCTGCCTTCTCTCTATAAATCCTGGAGGGGAGGTGTGGTTTGCTGGCTCTGCTGTAAGCGGGTTGGTTGGCTGTGTTATATATTATATATGTATATATTCGGAAGCTGAAAGTAGTCCCAAATACAGTGTAGAGACCTTCTGTGTTCTCCACCCCTCGTTCTGAATTAAATGAAATATAATTTGCTATTGAAGTTTCTTGTAAAAGAAAAGAAAATTTCTGACAAAATCCCCAGGGATGAAGAGTAGCGCAGTGTTTATTAATTTACAGGATGGCCCAAAATGTATGTTGTGTTTGTGTGAGCGAAGGAACTCTTTTCTCTATCGAGAAGCTTGTTGTAGTTGTGGAAGGAAACGTCTACCAATGATGGATGGCTGAACAAATTCTCCTCCTTCCAGAGAAACCATCCATCCATTTGTTCTGCAAATTTAATGGAGTATTTCAAAAGGCGATTTGTAGCAATTTCTGTTATGCAACATTTGGAGAAGGAAAAGATTTGGCTTTAGGAGAGTCACTGGAAAAGGTTCTGGGTGGGTCTTCCTGGGGGCAGAACTGGAGAGATGCTAAAATATCACTGGTAACCTCTGGGGAGGATGGGTGAGTGCAGATATCCAGAGGAGAACTTCTGAGAAGTCCTCTTTCCTGGTCAAGACCCTGAATGAAGAGTTGGTCTTCTGCTATTCAAAGGAGCCAGCAACAATTTGAAACAATCAGATGGTCTCTTTCATACATGAAGGTATTTCGTACATGAAGGTATTTCATGCATGAAGGTTCATATATACATGATGGTCTCATTCATACACTAGACAGCTGTTTGTCTGAAATGATTCAGTTTCCTGCTCGAGCTTATTCTATTATGATTGGGTTGAGTTGGTTTAGGCCAGTGGTGGCTAACCTTTTTTGGCTCCCGTGCCAAAAATTGCATGCATGCACCCCCCACACACACTGCGCATACGCGTGCAACCCCCACACGCATCTCTGCGCATGCGTGCACATCTCCTGCGCACCCCTGCCACCTGCATATGCACGCCAGATACCCGACAATCAGCTGTTGGGTGGTGGCGCACGCATGCGCAGTAGAGCTCTTTCGGGCGACCTCTCGCATGCCGGCAGAAGTGGCTCTGCATGCTTCACTTCTGGCACGCGTCCATAGGTTCACCATCACAAGTTTAGGATTTATGGGATGTAGAGTATTATGGTCTGTAAATCATTATGCTGTAACTTGTATGCAAACCCATTGTTTGATTGTTTGCTAAACAACTGGTAGCTAAACTCTGGCTTAGTATGATATAGGAACTATATTTATGTGAGACTCTGAATCTTCAATAAGGGAATGTTTCTGATGAGTTTCTCATAGATTTCTAGAGCTTTGTGGTATTTTATCCTGCTGAACATTGTTTGTAAACTTAGCTGGGTGTAAACAGTCCTTTGTTAGCTGGATAATAACTGCGTTGTTACAAATGAGTTCCTTAGTTTGGTTCTTTCTTCAGATGTAGTACTTTTTATTGAGTGAGGTCTATTTGTATCTGTAATTTAATTGCAATGTTGTATGGATGTTGCTGAGTGTAAGGAGTTCTACATGAACAGGTTCGCTCTGTTTTCAGATTTTTGAAAAGGTTGATTTCTTTCGCTCCTATTCCTGTAGAAATTTGAAAACTCAATTAAAAAAAAGTAATCCTGTAAAATCCTCACCCGTGGCCTGGCTAAGTCAGAAAGTTCTCCCTGTTAGTTGCTGTCCTCCAGCAAAATCGGTCATGTTTTTCTTTCTTCATTGTCCTGAGCATCTTTCCTAAAGAAGAATTCTTCAATATTCTTCAAAGATGAATGCCATTTTCTCTGATTGTACCTAATGAAAATATTACCACTGCGGGTTTTGGATTACAGGGAGTCCACGTTTCAGAGCAGAGGACCAGAGTTTTCATGGCTAAGCAAGGCAATTTTTAAATGCCCTGCACTCAATTTTACAGCCTTTTTTGGCCACAGTTGTTAAATGAATCACTACAGAAGCATATGGATGTGAAATAAATATGGCTTGCCCTACTGACTTGCTTGTGGGAAACGGGAAGGTCACTGAGAAGATTGCAAATGATGCTTAGGTGACACCGAGAAGCTGCAACCGTTTTAATACATGCTGGTTGCAACAAGTGCCTGAATTTTGATCGTGGAGATGCTAAAATTATTTGTATTGGGGGATATTGCAGTGCTCATATGTGTGAAGACCCATCATAAGTCACTCTTTTCGGTGCCATTGTACCTCAATAAATGGTTCTAAGTCAAGAAGAATCCATATGTCTGTGGTGGTATTCAAATTTTTTTACTACTGGTTTTGTGGGCGTGGTGTGGCTTGGTGGGCGTGGCTTGGTGGGCGTCTCAGGAGAAGGAAACTGTAAAATTCCCATTTCCACCCTACTCCATGTCAGCTTTGGAAGCCCTGTTAACACCAGACGCTTCCACGCTGCCACATTCTTGAGCCTGGGGAAATGGAAGGGGGGAATTTCTTGGAGTGTATGTGGTTAGACATAATAGCATTCTTTTTCTAAGTCAAGGTCATGTTATTTCTGCACCTGGTGGAGAGGACGTCTCAAGTTGGGACAGACAGTGATTGGGGCATGTGATGCAATGATGGATGCAGGCGGTGGATTTGTAATTTTTTACTGATTGCAAGGAAACCTGGAACTTTCAGATTCGGGATTTGCCAGATGTGCCAGTTTACTATCCAAATAAAACAGAACTTTTGAGAGGATGTCTTGTCTCGGAGTTATTGGTTGGAGTGGAGGTTCTCTGGAACGCTGACACCACACTAACCTGCTTTCCAGCTCCATTCTCCTGTGCAGGGCAACCAAAGAAGACCCAGCTGATCATCTGGGACTCGGGAGGCAGAGAATAGAGGGGAGCAGGGACAATCAGAGGTGGCATTTGCCAGTTCTCCAAACTACTCAAAATTTCTGCTACCGGCTCTCCAGAACCGGTCAGAACCTGCTGAATACACACCTCTGGTATGTCAACCCTGAAGCTGTCCTAACCAAAGCCATTTTGTCCACTACAGAGTTGCCATACTGGAGCTGAGAGTCAGGGAGGGGGGATTTGAGATATTTTTGTAGCCACAACAAAACACTTTCTCTTCGGAACCAAGGACCTTCTCACATCTGGTTGGAAGAAGGCAGATTGGACCATGGGACTGATTGTTTTGAGAAAGTAGAAAATCTTTTACTTTTAATAAGGTGAAAACTACCGGAGTTTTCAGAGTCGGTTATCACCAGATATGTGCCAATATGATATTTCCAAGAAAAGTATTCTTTGAGGCGTTCAATTGCCTTGGAGTCTTAGTTGCCATGGATCTATTACTTGGAACTCTGACACTGTATATACACCAAACTGTCTGTCTGGATAGATCAATTTTGTCCATTTTGTTTCCAGTTTTGGTTTCTTTTTCAAAAGTCAATCCCTCTTTATCCGGCTCACGGAAAAAGAATTTTTGAGTCTCAAATATTTGAGTATCAGATATCAAACACCAAACCAGGCCAACTTTCCCCTTATCTGTAGTGTTTATTCTGAAAGATGACCTATAAATATTTTAAATAAATCAGCAGCGTGGCTGTAGAAAGCTGCTTGGGATCCATTGAGTGAAAGACCAAACCAGCTTGAATGCACCGCAGTTTTCAAAGTTTGTGTGTCCAAGCTGTAGCTGTTCATTAGGCCAGATTTCGAGAACAAATGAAATGCTGGATTATTAATACTTCCATGTTCTCACCCTTTGCTTGGTAATTTTGTTCATGAAAAGGCTGGGCTATTTTGCATGCTGGTTTGCTTTCTAAAAAGGAGTAAGCGGTAGATCTTTAACAGCTTTAACAGATTAACTGAGTTGGAAAGGACCTTGTAGGTCATCTAGTCCAACCCCACCATCCAAGGAGAGAAAATTCCTCCTTATTTCCAGGTTGAATCTCTCCTTGTTCAGTTTCTACCCATTATTCCTTGTCTGGCCTTCAGGTGCTTTGGAAAATAGCTTGACCCCTTCCTCCTCTCTGGGGCAGCCCCTCAAATATTGCAATATTTGTTATCCTGTCTCCCCTGGTCCTTCTCTTCCCTAGACTAGCCAGGCCCAGTTCCTGCAACCGTTCATTGTATGTTTTAGTCTCCAGTCCCCTCATCATCCTGGTTGTTCTTCTCTGCCCTCTTTCTAGAGTCTCAACATTTTTTTATAGTGTGGTGACCAAAACTGGATGCAGACTTCATTCCCCAATCCTTATTAAATCCAATTCCTGGACTGGAGTGTTAGAAAACGCACACAATTGTTGCAAAGAAGAAAAACAGACATTTTTGCTACCCTTGCCTTGCCAGCTCTCAGCCCCCTACAAAGCCATTTGTAACCACACATACAATTGTCTCTGCTTTGTAATAGCCTCAGCCGAGACGCAAGCATTCCTGCCAGCACGAAAATAGGCTGCTTATAGCCTTTGGAACCATTTAAAGGAAAATATCAGCTTTGCAACCATGTCCAGTGAATCACCAGAGAACCCAGACACAAAGACACATGCTCACCCAAACCTGCTGATATCATGAGATCACAAAGAGGTTGGGACTAATCTCAGCATGGCTTAAGGCAGTGATGGCCAACCTTCTTGTTGTGGTGTGCCAGCACCCACAATGCAATGCGCCCCCCCTGTGCATGTGTGCACAATATCCCCCCACCCTCTTACCTGCACTGCACATATATATGCC
The DNA here is from genome assembly GCA_009733165.1 of Naja naja. Taxonomy (NCBI): domain Eukaryota; kingdom Metazoa; phylum Chordata; class Lepidosauria; order Squamata; family Elapidae; genus Naja; species Naja naja. The sequence goes on along the minus strand of CM019163.1, from coordinate 20,561,179 downwards.
TCCCAGGTGATTTTTGGCCTGTTTGAGGCCATTTTCCACTCCTGGAGGCTTGAGGGAAGCCTTTGAAGGCTGAAAAACAGGCCTTCCAGAAATACTGGAAGTGCCCAAATGGGCCTGTTTTCAGCCTCCAGAGGTTCCAGAGGCTTCTCTCGAGCCTCCAGGAGAGTAAAAACGGCCTCAAATGAGCTGAAAATCAGCTGTGCACATGCAGTGCATGTAAGTTTGGCTGGGGCTCACGTGGCTCTGTGCCACCTGTGACACACGTGCCATCATGGGCTTAAGGCAATAAGGGTAGAAGAAGCCATCATCTTAGTGGGCAAGAGCTGTGGCTGATGTTTAAAGCATGTTAGTAGTGTCAGAGTTCCAGGGAAAATCCATTCCTGTCAAGGCAAGCATAATCTCAAAATACCTTTATTAGAATAGCACCTGGCACATTCTGTGGAATTCCGAAGCTAAAAGTTTTCCCAGCTTCCCCAAAAGGTCCCAACCTACAAACCATCCCCTTTTCCCTCATCATCACATCACATGAACCAATCCCAAAGTAGGTTCCAATTCTTTCTGCGCCACACTCTTTAACCTTGAACTATCAAAAGAACTATATTTTGTCTGCTAAGAGCTACTCAATTAACATCACCCCCTCCCACTTTCTCCAGCTATGTGGCTGCGATGAATCATGTTTCCATAGTTGACAAGTAGGTTACAGTCACAGGTGGGATGATGGAGAGTTTCAGACATGGAAGCCATGCCTTATTGATTGCAAAGATAGTTAGTGCAGTGGACTTTGGAGAAGGCTGCTAAGAAATGGAGATATGGGATGCGAAGATTTCTTCATCATTGTGCATCTAAGACTGAGTTTCTCAACTGTGGCAACTTGAAGATGGTGGACTTCAACTCCTAGAATTCTTCCGCCAGCCTGGATGTCTTCTTAAATTAGTGTTCCTCGGCCTTGACGAATTCTAGGAGTTGAAGATTGTGGATTTCAACTTCCAGAATTCTTCAGCCAGCAAAGAAGTCTCCTTAAATGAGCATTCCTCAGCCTTGATAACTGGAAGATGTGTGGACTTCATCTCCCAAAGATCTCCAGCCAACCATGAAACACTGATCTAAGAAGACATTCTCTTTCAGCCAAGTCTCAACTATTAATCATATTTGTTGGCATTTGTGCAACAAATAATGCTTTGCTTAATTAGAGCCATGAATCCTATCTCTCTCCCTCTTTGAAGTGGGCACAGAAAAATTGGAGCTGGCTTTTGGGTGGGGCTGTCAAGTCAAAGGGCTCTTTGGGAAGGCATTGGTTGCACTTGAATAGCCATTGATTCAGGGCAATATCTACAGTGTGTCATCGGAGTGGGTGGAAATATGGGGCTAGGAATTTGCAAACCTGCATTGTGTTTATCAGGCCAAGCACAGATTGCTCACAATGGAGGATGTTTTTTTGCAAAGTGGGGTAGAAATGGAGTCTGTCAAGCGTAAGCCTTCTCTGTGCAGGCTGGAGTGACTTTTGTGTAATGCACAACAGCCACGACAAACAGAGACCTGTACGTTGCTTCTGACAAATCTAAATCCTCCATCTTCTATAAATTATGCTAAATTTGCCCAGCTTCCTTTGTATGACATGCTATAATTTGTGTATTCTTGTTCTAAAGCGGTGGCTGCAAAGAATATGCTTGGAAGCACACAGACGGTAAAAAGGCAGATGAAAAACTCATTTCCACCCCCCCCATACTTGGCAAAAGGCATACAATTAGAAATGATGCAATTTGCAGAATTGATATGTGCGGCAGGCTGAAGCTTCTGTGGCTGACAAGCTTACATTTTCTGAGCTCTTCACTTTATATTCTTCGGAAAACCATATGGGTGGATGAAATTGTCTGCAAAAGTCCCACTTCATACAACCCTAAGCTCTTCTAGATCAGATTCAGAACAGTTCTAGGAACTGGGTATGTCTAGTCTAGCAAAGGGAAGGACTAGGAGCGACATGATTGCAGTCTTCCAGTACTTGAGGGGCCGTCACAGGAAAGTGGAGGTCCATCTGTTCTCCAAAGCACCTATGATGACCCAGGGTGGGACAAAAACAGATGAAGCCCCTTTTATTCCTTCACTTTGCTTCAAAGCTCCAAATATCCTTGACTAGAGACAAAAAAACTCCCTCACAAACAATTATGGAAAGGAGGAAATGCCATTTAAACTAAAAATGCCTATAAATTATAAAGAGTAAAAACAACACAAACCACAGTTAAACAATTAAGGGAACCAGACAAAATAAGGGCATGAAGATGTCCACAGATATCGGAACACACACTGGGAAGGACACCAAACTCAGAGAGGAACGACAAACTAAAGATATTTCCATGCTTTGTTTCCAGCACTGGCCCATACACATGTCCGTCCTTTTAACCAGTTCTCACAGCTGCAGCCAATGAAGAGGATCAAGGCCCTTTCCTCCCCCATAGACCACACCATTCCCATGTCTCCCATGTCTCCCATCCCTCAATGGGAGACATTGCAAAAGTTATAGAGGTGTTTCTGTAGACCTGAAGGCTGAACATGTGGGTAGAGAGGTTCCTAGCTTTGTCAGCAGGTTGATTTGGAGCAAGTGTGGCTTACACTTGCCCAGGCCACCAAGACTTCCTGTATGATTTTGGACTTACACGTAGCAGGACACAAATCTGGGATCTGCTGGATGGAGAGAGGGCGGTGGACTAAGCCACACAAAAGCAGACTAATCTGCCCCTCACCTCCTGGAAACTCATTGCGTGTTGTGTAGTTTGGTTAGTGCAGCAGTTGGCTTGTTCTTGGCCTTGATCAAGAGGAGGAGGCAATGTCAACTAGAAATCCTGAACGGAATTGCCATGATGTGACTTTTTTCTGGATCAAATGCAGAAAGGAGGGAAGATCCTGAATTCAGCACCTGGGAAAGCACGCTCTGGATGCCAGGTCCCTCTCCAGATGGATGAGACCAAGGAAGCACAAATAACACAGATTTCAGATAGGTTCAAAGGTGGGATTCAGCTGGTTCTGACCTGTTCTGGAGAACCGGTAGCGGAAATTTTGAGTAGTTCGGAGAACCGGCCAATGCCACCTCTGACTGGCCCCACCCCCATCTATTCTCTGCCTCCCATTGAATCCCAGTTGATCGGCTGGGTCTCCTTCGGTTGCCCTGCATAGGAGAACAGAGCTGGAAAGCAGGTTAGTGGAGTGGAATGGGGATTTTGCAGTAATCTTCCCCCTGGAGTGGGGAGGGAGTGGGGATTTTGCACTCACCAAGCCATGCCCACCAAGCCACGCCCACAGAACTGGTCGTAAAATTTTTTGAATCCCACCACTGGATAGGTGATATTTAATGCTAAACTTGGCATAAACACAGAATTCTGGAAATTGTAAGAGGAGTTTCTCTAGTCTCATTTATAAACGAGTTAATTAAGACCGAGTCTTTTGAATGCATTTTTTTTGCCACCGAGTTGAGTTGCTGTTGATGGGAATAGCTGCAAATAGACTTACCTTCTGTTTCTTGATTGTGTATGTTTCTTGATTGAGGACTCATTCAGGGAAGGGGGACATGAAATTAGCCCTCTGCTTTGAAGATGTGAGGTCTGCATTGTGATGGCTTTTGCTACGGGAAGATCAAGCAGGAGAATATCTACCCAATCTCTACAGATCTCTCTGCTTGAATGTTCTACACTAGGTGTTTCCAAACTTGGCAACTTTGTACTTGGCTGAGCAACTCTGGGAGTTGAAGTCTACAAGTCAAAGTTGCCAGATTTGGAGACCCCTGTTCTACACCAGCCAGGGCAGGCCGGTGGAAAAGTTGCTGGATTAGGAGTGGGGAGACCAGGGTTCAAGTCTGTCCTCAGCCCTGGAAGCTTCTTGGGATTGTCTTGGGCCAGACCCTCCCTCTCAGCCGTCATGGAGTAGAGATGAATAGCTGGCTGGAGAATTCTAGGAGTTGAAGTCCACAAGTCTTAAAATTGCCAAGGTTGGGGACCAGTGTGCTTCTAATCCAGTGATGGCTAACCTTTTTTGGTTCCTGTGCTGATAATTGCGTGCTTGCTTGCGCACGCTTGCATACCAGCACCTGAAAGGCAATGTATGCTGGCATCCTCCACACCCCCTGTGCATGCATGTGCGACCCCTCTCATGTGCCGCATGTCTCTGCACATGTGTGCGCATCTCCCATGCATCCCCCTGCCCCCTACACATGCGTGACAATCAGTTGTCGGGCAGTGGCGTATGCATGCGCAGTGAGGCTCTTCCAGGCAACCTCTCGCATGCCAGGGGAAATGGCTCTGCATGCCACTTCCGGCAGGCGTGCCATAGGTTCGCCAACACGGTTCTAATCCTTTCTTAGCCAAGGAAGTAGCCATGGCGACCTACTTATCAATTGTGGTGGGGGGAAAAAAGAAAGATAAAATATAAATATAATAAATTAAATATAGTCCCTTGTTGATGAAATAGGGTCATAGATTGCTGGCCCTCAGGTTGGTTGGTTGGTTTGTTTTACTGTACAGCACATCCTATCTGCCACCTGATAATACCATGCCAGAGTGTGGATCGTGGTGAAATTCTTGTGCTAGGCTTGTGCCAAGCAAAGAAATTATTTCAAGGTGACAATTGTGTTTTCTACCATGGTGGACTGTAGTCTGGATTCCCAGGAGGGAGGGGCTGCATTCCGGAGGGCAAAGAGACAGTAAAGCTTATATAGTTTGGTTGGGTGGTAGAGAGATAAGGCAACTCTTACCTAGCAATTCTCAGAGGAATATCTTGGGTTATGCAAGTGTTTGCTTTCATTTGGCAAGATTTCTGTCTGTGGGTGAGGAGCAATAAAGAAAAACTGCTCAGAAGAAATTCTACCACCTTTCTTAAGTGAATCCCCAACAGTTGTTGAATTAGTCACATGGTTGTTACATGAAACTGGCTTGATTTGCGTGGGAGAAAGTCACAGAAACTAATCATATGATGCCGGGAGACCACAACCATCATAAATGTGAGTCAGTTGCCAAGCGTCTGAATTTTCATCATGTGACCATGAAGATGCTGCAAAGTGTAAAAAACGGTCATAAGTCAGATTTTGGCTGCGGTTGTAACTTTGAATGGTTACTAAATGAACTATTGCAAGTCAAGGACTGCCTGTGTTTGGCTAAGTGTCACCTCCACCACCTATATAAATCCACACAAGGCATTTTCCTTAAGCCAAAGAGTTAAAGACATCTGGATTTGCAGATGCTCTCTTTAAATATGCAACCCAGAGGTGGTATTCAGCTGGTTCTGACTGGTTCTCGAGAACCAGTTGCGGAAATTCTGAGTAGTTTGGAGACACGGCCAATCCCACCTCTGACTGGTCCTGCCCCCATCTCTTCTCTGCCTCCTAAGTCCCAGCGGATCAGCTGGGTCTCCTTTGGTTGCCCTGCACAGGAGAACAGAGCTGGAAAGCAGGTTAGTGGGGTGGGGAGGGAATGGGATTTTGCAGTATCCTTTCCCTGCCGCTCCCACCAAGCCACGCCCGCCAAGCCATCAGTAGTAAAAAATGGACCCCACCATGGATGCAACCCCTCCCCTTTCAAGGCCTCACCCCTCTCCTCTCCTAGAGTCTATCAAATTATGGGGGTCAGAAATCAAAGCCCACTAATTACAATGCATGAATCCAGTTTGAAAGATCCCAATTAAGAAGTGATTATTAGCAACCAGCTTGAGAAGTGTCAGGGAGCTGCCTCACTAGAGGAGGAAACCTGCACGCCCCTTCAAATCCCGCTTGTTCTTGGTGAAGTCTAAATGAGATCACCAGAGAAATGAACTTGCCATGTAAAAGCTAATTTGTACATTAGCTGTGAATATTCTGAGTGATGAAAATTACATTATTTGGGCTTATTAAAGTATCTTGCTGCTTTTATTCTTAAATGAAGGCCTGCTCTTGCTTTTGATGCTTGAAATTGAAGTGGATATTTATCTATGTATTCTATCTATCTATCTATCTATCTATCTATCTATCTATCTATCTATCTATCTATCCTCTCTCTGTATCCCCTCTCTCTTTATATCCTCTGTCTCCCCCCCCTCTATCTATTAACTATCTATGGTATCTGTCTATCCGTCTGTCCATCCATCCGTCCATCCATCTGTCCCTCCCTCCATCCATCCATCCATCCATCTATTTATCTATCGATCCATCTATCCTCTCTCTCTCCTCTCTATATCTTTCCTTCCTTCCTTCCTTCCTTCCTTCCTTCCTTCCTTCCTTCCTTCCTTCCTCTCCCCCTCTCACTCTCCCTATCTATCATCAACTATCTATGGTGTCTGACTGTCTGTCTGTCTGTCTGTCTGTCTGTCTGTCTGTCTATCTATCTATCTATCTATCTATCTATCTATCTATCTATCCTCTCTTTTTCTCTCCCCCCTCTCTCTATATCCCCTATCTCTCTCTCTCTCCCTCCCTCCTTCCCTCCCTCTGTCTCTCTCTCTTTCTCTCTCTATCTCTCTATCTATGGTATCTAGTTATCTAATCTATTTCCCTCCTTCATCTTGGGAAAGGTCTAGGTGCAACTCTTCAGCCAGGCCTTTCGATGTTAATCATTTTAGCTGTTGTGGCTTTAGTGCACTTTGATCTTATTTTTTAATCTTTCCCTTTTTTTCTTTTAAAGGAACTTGTGTTGGACTTCTCGATTGTATTGTGAAGGAGATTAATGTGGGTAGTCGTGTAGAACTTGTTCTGGGTTACCTAAGATTGAAATGGACCTAATTCAAATAATGGATGAATAGCTCTGGCAGATTTAGAAACAAAGAATTATGTTCAGCAATCCCCTTCGGACAACTCAAAATCTTTCCCTTCCTTTCCCAAGGCTTCCCAACAATACTTTGCCTTGATTCACGTGATTACATGAACTGAGGTTGTTGAATAAGCCACAATTGATGGGGTTCACATAATGAAGGTGAAATTAAACCAGTCCCATATGAACCCCATCGCTGGCAAATTGCTGCAGGTCAGAGTGTTGGTGCCTGGCAGTGGGAGGAAACGGAGTAAGTGACACCACAGGCATGATGATGCCATGACATAAATGATGCCAATTGGGTTAAAGTTGCATGATGATGTCAAGACATATGTGACATCAGTGTACTGGACACTTGTGGGCTAAGAGTCCTAAATTCTACATTTTTCCACCTTAGAATATAGAACAACGGGTTTGGAAGGGACCTTGGAGGTCTTCTAGTCCAGAAGTCTCCTGCTCAAGCAAGAGACCCTGAACCATTCTGGACAAATAACTGTCTTGTCTCTTCTTGAAAACCTCCAGTTATGGAGCACCCACAACTTCTGGAGCGAAGCCGTTCCACTCCTTAATTCTTCTCACTGTCAGGAAATTCCTCCTTAGTTCTAGGTTGGATCCCTCTTGAATGATCTTCCACCCTTTGCTTCTTGTCCTGCCCTCAGGCGCTTTGGGGAATAGGTTGACCCCCTCCATCATCTTCTTCGTGACAGGCCCCTCAAATCTTGGAAGACTGCTATCATGTCATCCCTAGTCCTTCTCTTCATTAAAATGGACAGGCCCAATTCTGTAACGGTTCATCGGTTTAGCCTCCAGACCCCTTACCGTCTTGGTTGCTCTTCTTGGCACTCTTTGCAGGGCCTCAACATCCCCTCAATAGTTTAGCCTCCAGACCCTTTATTAGGGGTGGGCCTGAAAAATTTTAGCCACAAGTTCTCTGCCCGGTTGCTGGATGGGCGCGGCCATGGTGAACATGGCCTAGTCGGCCTCCTGCACCATTGAGGGGGAGCGTTTTCACCCTCCCTGGGCTCCGGAGACTTTCCTTGAGCCTCCAGGGGGGCGAAAATGGCCTCCCTGGCCTCCAGTGGCCCTCCAGAGGCTGGAAACAGGCCCATTTCTGGCAATCCCGAACTTCTGGGAGGCCCGTTTTTCACCCTCCCTGAGCCTCTGCAGGCGCCCTGCACTTACCTGCATCCAAAATGGGCCATGTGGGACCCCTGGGAGGGGCAGGTCAGGGTGGGCAGGGCCAGCCAGGGGTGGGATTTACCAGTTCACCAAACCTGTAATTAAAAAATGATAAAATTAGCTACCGGTTTGCCCAAACTGGGGTGAACCGGTATCAGCCCACCCTTGGTCCTTACCATCTTCCTGAAGCCATTTTTGGGAGCTGTGAAAATCCTGCTCCATTGGCATGCACTTTGGCCCTCCGTAACAGCTGCTTTGTGCCGCTGCTCTGTACGTGCTGAAATAGTTGACCCACCATTTCCAGTCCAATAGATTTTTGTTAAACAAGCCCTTTCTCTCCCCACTGAGAGCCGCTGCTCCATTTCCTTTATTTCTCAGAGTTTTATAAGCTTTTTAGTTTATGTGCGGTGCCACAGCAACAATGCTAAATTAAATCCTTACATTGACAGCCCGTCATATTTTAAAGCAAGGGTGCATTAGCACTGTAGAAAGCTGTATGAAAATATTCTGGGTACTTCAGAACATTTTGGTGCATACTTGGAACATTGATTCCTTTGTAAGGCAGAGGTTTAGGGGTGGGGAGCCCCCCGCCTCCCGCAGAGGAAAGCTCTTAGCTTAATTGAACTGGGGCCTTAATACTGGGAACCATCACTCAGCTGCCGAGATCGTTCCTTCTGTTAAGCTTAATTGTATTTCTCTCGAGGGCTTTGTGAGATCAATAGAAGATGATCAACACTCCTACTCCCGATAGTTATGCAGATAAACATTGGATAATCATAATAAACTGGGTGAGAACAGAGGAAATAAAAACATACTTTGGAGGAAAGGGATTTCTGGGGAGGATAGGACCAGTGAAGGAAGAGGACTTCAGAGACATGGAGGGCTGTACCTAGAATCAAAAGCACCTCCCTGGGAGAGACCAAGGGTTGTCTTCTCAGTTGCACCAGTGACCTTCTCAGAAGTTCATAAAGCCTCCTCTTGTCAGATCCCTAAAGTGATACCGCCATTCGATTGGGAGAAGGGGAGGAACCTCAAATGTGATTCTTTCTTATTGCCTCTGACAACTGCTATTTTATAAGCTTTATCCTGGTGCCTGAGCGCCCTGAGATTTTCTCCCCTTTGGGGGAATGTACTAGGGGGGAGGGCCACGTGGGTTGTTTCATTCTGAAAGCGGAAGATGACCCTGGGAATGCTTCTTATCTGGTTTTCTCAGGACAGCCGTTACAATAACATTTCCACACCTGTGGATTGGCTGAATCCACACTGGACTGGAGGGAGGGGTTTCTGATGCCTTATTTCCAAATGTATTACCTGTGGGAATTCAGAGCCTGCTTTACTTTTGTTCTGCTATCATTTCTGCGCAATAAAAGATTCCTTTTGAAACACCAAATTTCAAGAGTTTTCACTTTCTTGAGTTAGAAGGAGAGGCAGGACCTTACACATCTGTTTGTGGATGAGGAATATCCAGTCTGTAAGTGCAGGAGAAGACGAGTTCCATCAAGACAGCATGGTGCAGCTATTTCTAGGGGTGACAGTAGCCACTCTGGGCCTGGATTTACTCAGTTTTAAGCAGGCTGTAGCAGATGACTCGGTGGAACCCAAAGATGGGGGTCAAATGCATCATCAGTTTGGAGTTGCTACATTCTCACAAGAGATGTAAGCCCAGGTCCCCTATGAATTCCATTGACTCTTAGCTAGCACAAATTTGCCTTGACCACTAGTAGATCAGATTTGGGTGTATAGATAGCATGTAAAACATTTAGTGCAGAATAACAGAACAACAGAGTTGGAAGGGATTTCGGTGGTCTTCTAGTCCAACCCCCCTCCCAAGCAAGAGACCCTATACCCATGATGGCGAAGCTATGGCACATGTGCCAGAGGTGGCGTGCAGAGCCCTCTTTGTGGGCACTCAAGCCATTGCTCTAGCTCTGCTACACTGTGCATGCACACACATGCCTCCCACCAGCCAGCTAGTCTTCAGGTCTCATAGGGGCACAAGTGTGTGTGAGGGGTAAGATGCATTTTGGGGATGCGTGCATGGGCACTTTTGGGCACTCGGTGCTGAAAACGTTAGCGATCACTGCCCTATACCATTTCAGACAAATGGCTGTCCAGTCACTTCTTAAAAACTTCCAGTGTTGGAGCATTCACAACTTCTGGAGGCAAATCATTCAGTTGATTAATTGTTCTGACTGTCAGGAAATTTCTCCTTAGTTCTAAGTTGCTTCTCTCCTTGATTAGTTTCCATCCATTGCTTCTTGTTCGGCCTTCAGATGCTTTGAAGAAGTTTGTCCCTCTCTCCTTTGTGGCCTGTTTTCCTGGTTACTTGCGTCTCACAAGATCCTTAAAGATGGAGGTCATGCTGTAGCGTTATAGTTGGGTTCGCACATTGACCAAGACAGAGGCAGAGGTGGCTACTTTTAAAGCCTGTAGGTTTACACCTTATGTTAACCACATTTTTCAATAAGCCTGCCTTGAGGTCATGATCAAGCTTAAAGAGGACATGGTGAAATCTAAACAAGTCTACAGCTTTATTTGCTTATACCTAATAGACTGTCAGGCACAGGTGAAGATCCAATTAAACTGATTTATTGCTGCTCATGCTTATGCACAGCAATATTCTCAACCTACGGTTGCCACCTGCTTGCTGTTAGATAAGAGTCCATGGAATTCAAGGGGGCAGGTGGGGTTTGGACTTTGTCCTCTTGTAGCTATGTAGGGATTCTAGGCTGATCCCTCTTTTAACTACAGCCCCAGGTTCTGCCATTCCTTCTCCTACATCAGAGGTGTCAAACTCGTGGCCTGTGGCCCAGATACATCATGCACTGGCCACGCCCAGTTTAGCAAAGGGGGTAAAAGTCATGATATGTCACGTGACAATGCCATGACGCGAGTTTGACACCCCTGTCCTACATAGACATAATCTTGCCAGGCTAAAGCTATAACCTTCTACCCCAATTGATATCATCATCATCTTTAAATGACTCCATAAACCCTTGTGGAGTGGAGTCTGGGCAACTGAATGGAGCTAGCAGAGTATTTACTGGCCGGATGCCCTTCCTGTCACCAGTACAGAGTATGTTCAGCAGATATATTCTCATTGTGCCCAGAGAGAGAAATATCTGCCTCTACCTAGTATTGAACTCACAGCCTCCTGATTGTGAGGTGGGAGCTCCCCCTCAAGACCACCGCACCACTCTTCTACCCCAATTGATATACCCAGGGAGATTCCAGGTATAGCTATCGTGAATCTTTTCCTTTCTCCTCCATGCTGTTCAGGACTGCAGAATCTCTGATCCTGGATGTGCTGGCTCTTTCTTAGGAAATCAAGATGGTTGTCAGTTACCTTTGAAAGGAAGTTATTTATGGGTTACATGTAACAGCAGGTTGTCAATTCCCTGAGTAAAGGTAGCGTCAGGATTCCAGCACTTAATCCCATTTAAATCACGAGTCTTGAGCCAAACTTCCAAAACTTCAAAAGGAGTTAACGTGTCTGGTACTGCCTGGGTGTAGCCGACTCTGAGACACATCATTCCTTGTCACCCTTGAGCCTGGTTTTCCCCCCACCCCCTGGGTGTACCATAATTCATATTCTCCAATGGGACACATCCATAGCCAAGAGTCATCAATCATGTTCTTCAGTTAGAATTTTGCACAGCAGAAACTTCAGTCACCTAGTTACTATCTTTGAAAACTATTTATGGAATGCACTTTCGGTTTGCAAGCTGCCGCACTGCTCCCCCTCCTTTTCTGTTGGCAAGTCTAAAAAGACCAGACAAATATTTTAGGAGTTGACAGTGGTCTTGCCGGAGTTCTCCCTCTAGTTCTTCTCTATGTGCACATTCCATCATGCCTAGTTTGCACCTAACACCAAGCCCCAAACAGCTAATGGCTGGATTATCTCAATATGCTATGTCTAAAAAAAGAAGCAAACCACAATTGGAGTGTTGTTCTGTGAACCACCCAGGGATGGTTGTCTAGAAACAGCATTTTCAGAGAGGAAAACTCGAGCCCTTGTTATGCTTTGCAGGAGGAGAACTCTGTTAGTCTATAGCAGCCAGAGGAGAAGGAGGAGTCTGAGCACACTGTTGCAGACTAGCAAATGTTACTAAAAGGCAGGCGCTTTCATTCAGCTCCTCCTGGTTTTGAGTTCTTGTGAAAGCAACAGATGCCTAGCAAACAGGAATTGCGTGCTTTGCGTTGATATCCATTTTTACTGCTTTGAACTCTGGCCTGGAAAGATGTCTAAAGAAGGATGTTTTGGCACATGGGCAGAGAGCTATTTTCAGGAGTAATGTATAATTGCACTTAATTTCAACTCCTCTGGGATTACTCCAATAACTCAATACTCTTGAGTTATTTTCAGGCGACTGGTGACCGACTCCTTCTGTTTTCAGAATCAGTGGTTGACTAAGTATGGTGAGGAGGATAAGCATCTTTCAAGGATGCCTGGAATTCAGACACCTCCACCCCCCCACCCCCACCATTCTTTTATCTCAAGGATGCTCAGGGGGAAATGTTCATTATTGTGTGTATGCTGACACTCAAACAGACACACAACAGATAGAAACACACACACATACAGAGTCACAACAGGTACACAGAGACAGTACAGACAAGCCATAGCCATTGATATCAAATAGAATAGAATAAAGAACTATTCTATTCTATTCTATTCTTTCTATTCTATTCTATTCTATTCCATTCCATTCCATTCCATTTCCATTTCCATTTCCATTTCCATTTCCATTTCCATTTCCATTCTTTCTTTTTCTATTTCTATTTCTATTTCTATTTCTATTTCTATTTCTATTTCTATTTCTATTTCTATTCTATTCTATTTCCCATTCCCGTTCCATTCCTATTCCTATTCCTATTCCCATTCCATTCCTTTCTATTTCTATATTTCTACTTCTATTCTTTCTATTTCTATTCTATTCTATTTCTATTTCTATTCATTCTTATTCCATTCCTATCCCTATCCCTATCCTTATCCCTATCGCTGCTGCCAGTTTTCCTTCCCATTCCCATGCTTGGCATTCAGGACCATGGACAGTACCCCTTCTGGCTGAGAATAGGAGACATCATGCAAAGATGGAGGTGCGCTAATATGGGGTAGAGGGGGAGGGGAGGGCTCTAATAGGGTCCAGGCCAGGCCCAGATCTACATTCATTGCATGGTCTGTGGGGAATCCCCCCTGGTCACCTACGACGATGGTTTTCATGCATTAAGATTTCTTGATTTGAAGGAGGAAAATCCTGGCTTCTCCTCAAGTGTTGCAATTAAAAACTGCAAACAAGGCGGCCTAGAATAGAATAACAGAGTTGGAGGGGACCTTGGAAGTCTTCTAGTCCAACTAGGTCTGAAACAATTTCACTCCGCTGCTTGGAGAAAGGCTGGACACCAGCTGAGGAAAGTAGCAGGGAATGAGCTGAAGGTGAGATGTTGGAAAGACTCTGGACAGTTGTGGAGAAGAAGTCCCTACTGGGATGCCCACAGTGTGTGTGAAGGCAAAGTGTGGCTTGTTTCAGAGCTGGGACAAATGAGGTTTTGAAATCATCTTCATCGTTGAGGAAAGTTGGAAGGAACACTTCTCTGACTTCCTTCAGGGGGAAGGAGAAGGAGAAGTTAGAAGTCTCCTACAACTTCTGAAGGTCAAAGCTCTCTGTGATATTGACACAAGTCTGGAGGAACTTGGTCTTCTGTTTGATTTAATAGGAGGGTCAGAATCCAGGGCGGCTTCCCTATGTGGAGAAGAGGAGGGTGCAATGAGAGCACATTGGTGCTTCCACAAGTTAGCTTGTAACTAAATCAGTGCAAGAAAGAGAATTTAACTGGGGGGAAAAATACAGTAGATGCTAACTGCGGCTAGTCCTTGACTTACCACAATTGGTCCCCAAATTTTTATTCCTCAGCAAGAGGGTTTGTTAAGTGAATTTGGTCCCATTTTACAACCTTTCTTGCCACAGCTGATAAGTGAATCACTGCAATTGTTAAATTAGTCACACCCTTGTTAAGTGAATCTGGCTTCCCCATTGAATTTGCTTAAGGGGATTACGTGACCCAGGAATACCACAACCGTCATAGATATGAGTCTGTGAATCATATGCTTATCATAGACAAGGGCATTCTCTGTCACTTAAGTTTCCCATGGAATTAAACTAAAGCCCCATAGCATTTCCAGTTCTTTCCAGAAAGGATAGGTGGAGCCGTGCCCAATGTTTGGAAGCATGTGGAAATGAAAGGATTTTGCTTACAAGGGAGCTTTCTTTTCCAATCAGCCTTTTTCTTCTTCTAATGATTTATCAATTCCAGATAAGAATGCATCTGTTTAATTTGCATTTAAATGGGGACTTATTGGAGTCCAAGAAAACCCATGCAACCAGTAGTGGGATTCATCTTTTTTTACTACTGGTTCTGTGGGCGTGGCTTGGTGGGCGTGGCATGGCTTGGTGGGCGTGGCAGGGAATGGATACTGCAAAATCCCCATTCCCTCCCCACCCCACTAACCTGCTTTCCAGCTCCGTTCTCCTGTGCAGGGCAACCCAAGAAGTCCCAACCAATCAGCTGGGACGGGAGGCAGAGAAGAAATGGGGGCGGGGCCAGTCAGAGGTGGCATTGGCCGGTTCTCCAAACTACTCAAAATTTCCACTACTGGTTGTCCAGAACTGGTCCGAACCGGCTGAATACCACCACTGCATGGAATCCTTGAGGTCAGCAAGTCCAGCTCTCTGCTCAATTCCAGAGTCCAAATGAAAGCCTCTCTGCTTAATGCGGCCTGTGAAGAGGAGCCCATCACCTCCGAGACTTGAACACTGGGCTCTATCCAACAAAATGCAGTTCAACGGTGGGAATAGTAACTTCCTACACACAGGCAAGGAAAACCAAAGGCACAGGTATAGAATAGGTGCCACCTTGCCCAACTGTAGTATCGACGAGGGGATCTTGAAGTCCTACTGGACAATCACTTCAGAGACAGTATCACACCTGCTTTTACTACCTTTCCCCTCATTATTAAGTGAATCTTGGCTTGTTGGAAGACTCCTCAGAAGCTCACAAATGGCTGACATGTGAACTTGGGAATGCTGCAACTGTCATAAGTACATGCCAGTTGCCAAGCATTCAAATTTTAATTACAGGTAGTCCTCGATTTACAACAGTTCATTTAGTAACCGTTTGAAGTTACAACGGGGTTGAAAAAGGTGACTTTGGATGATTTCCCATACTCACAACCACTGCAGCCTCGCTTGGGTCAAACTTCAGACAAGCTGATTCACATTTATGACAGTTGTGGAGTGTCTTGGTGTCACTTTCTGATGAGCAAAGTCAATGGGGAAGCCAGATTCACTTAACAACCGTGTTACTAACTTAACAACTGCATTGATTCACTTAGCGACTGTGGCAAGGAAAGTCGTAAAATGGGGCAAAACTCTCACTTAACACATGTCTCATTTAGCAACAGAAATTCTGGGCTCAATTGTGGTCGTAAGTCGAGGACTACCTGTATGTGACTGCAGCGTTACAGCAACAGTTGTAAGTGCAAGGGAGGTTGTAATCCCTTTTTTTCAGTCCCATTCCAACTTTGAATGGTTGTGAAATTAATGGTTGTAAGGAGGTTGTGAGGAATACCTGTATTTAATAGTGCTGTCATGTCCCCTTTATAGGTCCTCAACTTGCAACAATTCATTTAGTGGCCGTTCAGAGTTACAATGGCACTGAACAAAGTGACTTATCACCATTTTTGTCATGCCCCTGTTGGAGACTGACTGTGAGAGAGGAGGAACAGCTGACAGGGAGTGGAAGTGTGGCTCTGGAGGTTGTGGAGGAGGCTGGGGAAGGGCAGAGGCCGGCTGGGCAGTCAGAGGAAGACCCAGGCCCATCCTAGGGCATGCAGGGAGGAGCGGATAAGGGAGAGACATGAATGGTCTACGGGGGAGGAAAGGACCTTGATTCCCTTCATGGGCTGCAGCTGTGAGAACTGGTTAAAAGGACAGACATGCGTATGGGCCAGTGCTGGAAACAAAGTGTGGAAATATCTCAAGTCTGTCATTCCTCTCTGAGTTTGGCATCCTTCCCAGTGTGTGTTCCAATATCTGTGGACGTCTTCAAGCCCTTATCTTGCCTGTTTCCCTTAATTGCTTCAGTGCGGTTTGTGTTGTTTTTACTCTTTATAATTTATAGGCATTTTTAGGTTAAACGGCATTTCCTCCTTTTGTAACTGCTTGTGGGGGAGTTTTTTTGTCTCCAGTCAAGGACATTTGGAGCCTTGAAGCAAAGTGAAGAAATAAAAGGGGCTTCACCTGTTTTGTGACTGTGTTTATTTTGTATCCCACCCTGGGTCATCACACGGCCCTCCGATTTATGGCCACTGCAGCATCCCCATGGTCATGTAATTTACATTTGGGTGCTTGGCAATTGACTTGCCTTTATGACAGTTGCAGAGTCCTGGAGTCACACCATCCCCTTTTGTGACCTTCTGACAAGGGTCAAGGGTGACAATGAATGATGTGTCTCAGAGTCGGCTGCACCCAGGCAGGGCCAGACATGTTAACTCCCAATAAATCCTTTTGAAGTTTTGGAAGTTTGGCTCGAGACTCATGATTTAAATGGGAGCAACTGCCGGAATCCTGACACAAAGTCAATGTCATGCACTTGTTAGAGTTGGACTCTGAGGGAGAGGAGGAACAGCTGACAGGGAATGGAGGTGTGGCTCTGGAGGTTGTGCAGGAGGCTGGGGAAGGGCAGATGCCAGCTGGGCAGTCAGAGGAAGATCCAGGCCCATCCCCTATTCATCCTAGGACATGCAGGGAGGAATGGAGAAGGAAACAACTTGGCTTGTGAGAGAGGAAGCGGCCATGATCCCCCTCATTGGTTGCAGCTGGGGAGACTAGTATATAAGAGAGACAGTTAAAACATAGTGTTGCCAGAAGGAAAGCATGTTTTATTTTGGGCTGAAGTTATTTTGGTTGGTGTCCTTCCAACAGACTGTGCCTTCTTATCTCCTTGAAGTCGGTAATTACTTATCCTAGTCCGTTGTAGAAATTCCTTCATTGTAGTTTGTTTTGGTTTTTTATTTCACCTCTGTCTGCTCATTAAGTTCGGACTGTATTGCTTTCTTTTGAAGACTATTTTTGAGTACATTTTATCTCCAACTGAGAATTATTGAACAGTGGGGCCAAGTTGGAGGCATTAAAGGACATTTATTTACGTTTTGGATTTTGTTACGTTTGTATTACACTCCAGATCATCACAGTCAATGGGGGAATCAGATTCACTTAACAACCAGGTCACCAATTTAACAAGTGCAGTGATTCACTTGACAACGGTGGCAAGAAAAGTTGTGAAACAAGGCGGAACTCCCACTTAACAAATGTCTCGCTTAGCAGCAGAAATTTTGGGCTCCATTGTGGTCGTAACTTGTCAAGGATGAAGCCAAGTATTCATCTTTTCTGAAGACCAAACATACCTCATTCCTCTGGTCTCTCTACTTTTAGTTTTAATCTTCTGATAATTTTCATTGTCCTTCTTTGAAGAAATTCCAGGTTTTTGAAACTGAATCAAAATAAAATGCTGGATATTTCAGGTGGAGCCTGCCTGAACAGCATAAATAAACGACTTTACTTCCCATGATTCTTTTGTTGGTGCAGTTTAAAATTGTATTTATCTTTTTTTATGCAGTCATAAAAAGTCATTTTGGCTTATGCTCAGTTTGCAATCAACTATTATTTATTTCCAAGATGTTTTTTTCTCAGTCATGAAGCCAAGTATCGCCCGCCTTCCGCCTCTGCATTTGAGTTTAATTTCCTATGTGAAGGACTTTATGCAGAATTTAATTCCGTTACTATCAGCCCATTTCTCCACCTTCTCACAATCAGTTTAAAATGAATTCCTGTCTTTGGGGTATTCGCTATCCCATAGAGTTTTGAAACATCTGTAAGCTCAATAAACAATCTGTAAACTCCTTCACCCAGATCATTAAGAAAAATATTAAAAAGTAAATAGCCCAATGATATTTCTGTCACATTTGATGATGTCAAGCTCGAAGAATCAGGACCACATGTTAAATTCCAGTTAAGAAGATTTATTGCTGAAGATTTTGTACAAGAATATAGTCAGGTAATGATCAGTCCTAAATTGGTGCTAGATAAGAGTTAATGGCGTTCAAGAAAGGCTGGATTGCTTGTGAGAATTTAACAACTCCAGGCTTATTCCTTTCTTGACTCCACCATCGGTGTCTCCTTTTCCTACAGAGGATATAACTTACCCAAATACCACTCTATAAAGCTTTAGTAAGACCATTCCTAAAATACTGCATCCAGTTTTCATCACCACACTATAAAAAAGATGTTGAGACTCTCAAAAGAGTGCAGAGAAGAGCAACCAGGATGATTAGGGGACTGGAGGCTAAAACATACGATGAACTGGGCATGGCTAGTCTAGTGAAGAGAAGGACCAGGGGAGACAGGATAGCAGTCTTCCAATATTTGAGGGGCTGCCATTGAGAGGAGGGTGGTCAAGCTATTTTCCAAGGCACCCAAAGGCCAGACAAGAAGTAATGGATGGAAACTGATCCAGGAGAGATTCAATAAGGAAATAAGGAGGAATTTTCTGACAGTGAGAGCAATCAACTCATGGAACAGAAGTTGCCTTCAGAAGTTGTGGGAGCTTCATCACTGGAGGCTTTCAAGAAGAGACTGGACTGTCATCTGTCAGAAATGATGTAGGGTCTCCCGCTTGGGCAGGGGGTTGGACTAGATGACCTCCAAGATCCCTTCCAACTCTGTTAACCTGTATCCTCTAACTGTGAATGAACATTCTTTGACTATAATTTTCAAGCCAGCTCTGTATCTTCTTAATTTCTGTATTGTCCTGCATGCACTTAACTAGCTTATGGTCTGCATGTTATGGGATGCTTTTGTCAAATGCTTTGTGAAAATCAAGATATATTACATCTGCTAAATTCCCATAATCTATTAAGGTCATTATCTAGTCCAAAAATGAAATAAGTTTAGTCCAGCAACATTTATTCTTGACAAATCCGTATTGATTTTGGGCGATTACTGCATTGTTTTCAAAGTGCTAGTGGGCTAATTTCTTTATGATCTGCATTAGCATCTTCTCAGATGCCAAACTGATTGGCCTCTAATTTTCTGGGCCTCCCTTCCCCTACACCTTTTTGACAATGAGAATATCATTTATTCTCCTTGAACCACCTGGCATTTCAATTTTGCATTTCTGGACCACTCGTGAACCGACATTCAGTTATCCTCCAAAAATATGTATGACTTTCACTTTAGCTATGAAATTGGCCAATTTAAAAATGCAAAAAGTCCTATATAGCGGGTGGAAGGCTGCACAAAAATGCCTGTTTGCATAGAATCCTTTCACACGATGCAACTGCTGGGGAGAAGGGAAGTTGCTAAAACTGCATCCTGGTTTATGAGTTGCCTCTGATTAGGATCTCAACCTCTTTGTCTCATTCCTTCCCCGAGAATCTCCAAACCTGTTTCTTCCAAGCCACGATCTTTCCCAGGCAGGAACAGCTGATACTCAGTGGCTGCAGTTTAATGCATTTGGCAGGGGCAACCTCAGCTCCTGGTGAAAAGGTCTATTGTGCTGCCTAAAGATGGGAGGCAGGAAATGGGCGGATAGAAAAGTGAATGTTGCCTTCCCAAATGAGCTGCTTTGATCGCAGCTCATTGCCCTGAGCTGCCAAGTGCAGGGAGGCCTCTGAGACTTATCTTGGTATTCTCGTCTGGGGAGAATGGGGCTCCTTGTTTGCGGATGAAAAGCAAAGCTAGTCTGAAGCCTCCTGGCTAAACTTTGCGGGGCTCATCTGGGTCAAAACTCAAGCCTCTGAAGGCTAATCTTCCAGACTGAGGGACCCCCTTTCAACTTATCCTTCCTCCAATTTTGTTTGTACGACCCTCCCAAGCTCCGTTTTCACTGGCAGAGGCTTGCAGGAGGCCGTCACAGCCAAAATCGCCCATCACAGCCCGTTTTCACTGGCAGAGCACTCTGGCCACTCTGGCCACCACAGTTGCCTCCCCACCCCGACACTTAAGTGATATCAAGCTGGCCACGCCCACTCTGGCCACGCCCATCCCCATCCCTCCAAGGTCAAACACAACCCTGATGTCCAAACTCGGCAACTTTAAGACCCGTGGAATTGAAGTCCACAAGTTGCCAAGGTTGGACATCGCTGTTCTACACCCTGCAGTTTGGCAGGCTTCTACCCTTTTAGCCTTGTGTAAGGCTCTAAAGATCTGGGTTTCTCCCCAAGCTTTGGGCTCAGATTGGATAATTGCACACTACAACTTGACTTGATGCCAGGTCTTTGTTGTTTTTTAAAATGTGTTTACTTTTTATTATAGTTTTAATAGGATTTTATATGTGTCAGCTTTTGATTGGGAGCTGCCAAGAATTGATTAGAATACAGGAGGCTATATAAATGTTTAAAATAAATAAATAGATTGTTGGCTGTTTCCTCCCATTGGGGTTTGTAAGCCATGCTTTATGATGTAGCATTAAGTGCGAACTCAGACAACAAGCCACAGTTAAACATGCCGAGGTTTTAAACAATGTGTAAATCCATAGATCTAAAGAGGGTTGCTCTCTTTTGAATGAAAGTCTTGTGAAGTCCTTGGTGCTCACTGGGCCTGGTTGTTTGCTTGTAGATGTTTTATGACCCAACTAAGTAACATAATCAGTGCTATTTCTTCCTCCTCCTCTTCTTCTTCTTCCTCTTCCTCTTCCTCTTCTTCTTCTTCCTCCTCCTTCTCTTCCTCCTCCTCCTCCTCCTTCACCACCACCACCACTCATCATCAGGACACTGAAGATATTTAGGTGGGCCATGAAATTGCCCTCCACCCCCATCATTGGTGGTATTTAAGGGTCTCCAGTTGGTGCTCTCCCAGTCTGGTTATGTTCTTACAGACATTTCGTTACCAAATTAGGTAACATCAGTGCTAGAAGCGAGTGGGGCTTGCGCTCTTTTTGCACGCTAGTAGTACAATTAGTATATAAAGTATACTTAGTATATAAACAGCGCACTGGTTAGAATGCAGTATTGCAGGCTAATTCTGCCAACTGCCAGCAGTTCGATCCTGACCAGCTCAAGCTTGACTGAGCCTTCCATCCTTCCGAGGTGGGTAAAATGAGGAGCCAGATTGTTGGGAAACAATATGCTAACTGTCAGCCCTGAAGCCATTTTCCCCTGGCACCTCCGGGGCTGCCACAGCGAAGATGAGTCGAGCTGTGGGAAGGGGAGGTGGGGGTAATAGAAATAGCGGGGGGATTGTAGTCAAAATGAAAATTCTTTCCTCTGAGAACCAAGGACCTTCCCACCAGGAGCGAGGTGGTGGGATCTGAGACCAACTGACCCTTGGACTGTGACCGGATTGGACCATGTGAGGGACTGCATGGGCAGTGGAAAGAAAACTTTGTCCTTAACTAGGGGGAAACCCAAGAGGGTGTTAGAGTGGGGTTTCCCCAGACGTGCCAATGTGACATGCCTAATAAATCTATACTTTGAGGAATATGCCTGCCTTGGAGTTTTGATTGGAACTCTGACACTAACTCTCTAAACCTCTTAGAGCAGGGCTCTCCAACCTTGGCAACTCTAAGGCTTGTGGACTTCAACTCCCAGCAAAGCTGGCTGAGGAATTCTGGGGGTTGAAGTCCACAAGTCTTAAAGTTGCCGAGGTTGGAGACCCCTGTCTTAGAGAGGGCTGTAAAACACAATGAGGCAGCATGTAAGTCTTAAGTGCTATTGGTGTTGCTATAAACAGAAAGCAAACCCCAATCCCTTCTGGCCCTGATGATGTTACCTAGCTGGGTAATGAAATGTCTGGGAAAAAGCCACCAAGCTCAAAGAGCACCATCACAGACCCCATAGTTGAACCCTGAGCTGGAGAGATTCTCTTCTTCTGCACGAAAGCTTCATGTTGAAGCAGAAGTCGCAGCTCCTCCTTCCAAAACAAGCGTAGCAGTTTGACTTCTACCAGTTGACGCTCTGTTGTCTCCTATTTTCCGTACAAAATAAAATTTGCCGCTCAGCACTCAAATGTTCTGGTCTTCCCGGCCATGAGAATCAATGGAGTCAATTAGCAGTGATTAATGAGAGAGGCCTGACGGGATGATGGAGCTGCGAGTGGGGCAGCCTTTGGCAAGGAGACACAAGGCGGCACATCTGCGCATCTGGTCCAGGCGTTTTGACGCTTTGTGCTGAAAAAGAGGGGAGCCGCTCCAGAAGGAACAGCCGGCAAACGCCGGGGGACACAGCGCTGATTACTTATTCTTGATCCGTTCCCTGAATGAGAGACTGAATGCGGAGACTAAAGCTGTATCCACCACAAGATGGAGAGGGAGAATGTATTAATTGGCTTCCTGTGCTGAACTTTGGGATGGTCACCGAACAACCTGGGAGATCTGGAGACTGAAGGGCTGAGAAGCCACCGTGGGTTGTGTTCTTAATTCTGGGAGTCTTCAGGGCAAGCTGAAATGAATGCAGAATACAGAACATAGAAGAAGAGAGTCGGAAGCAGTGGTGAGAATCAAAAGTTCCCACCACCAGTTCTTTGGGTGTGGCTTGGTAGGCGTGGCTGCAGGGGGTTGTTGCATGACTTGCGCGCACACGTATGCGCCAAACGCGCGCTTTGTGCATGCGTTAAAACAGTAAAAACTATGCTACTGCACCTCTCAGCAACCTGCTCTGCCACATAAAACAGCTGAAAGGTTAGCAAGGACCTAGGACCGTGATGGCAAACCTATGCCACAGAGCCATTTGTGCCAGCACACAAGCCACAGGCAAACTTACCTCACTGTGCATGCACGTGCCTCCCAGCTGATTTTTGGCCTGTCTGAGGCCTTTTTCGGCCTCTCAGGCTTGAGGAAAGCCTCTGCAGCCTGAAAAATAGGCCCGTTTTGTCACTTCCTGTATACTGGAAGTGATGAACTGCGCCTATTTTTCAGGCTGCAAAAGCTTTCCTGAAGCCTGGGAGGCTGAAAAAGGCCTCAAACAGGCCGAAAATCAGCTGGGAGGTGCAGTGCAGGTAAGGGGGGGGATTGTGCATGCATGTGCAGGGGGCGTGGGTGGGGCGTGCGCATTGCCTTCTGGGTGCTGGCACGTGAGCGAGCACAAGTGCATGCACAATTTTTGGCACAGGAACCCAAAAAGGTTAGCCACCACTGACCTAGGAGCAGGGCCGGGCAGGTGGGCCCAACTGCAGAACGTCGGAGAGACTCAAAGTGAACCAGTTCTCTGCCAGCTGATCTTGGGCGCTACCGGTATGCCAGAACCGGGCCGAACCGGTAGAATACCACCACTGGGTTGGAAGGGACCTTGGAGGTCTTCTAGACCAGAAATCGCCACCCTTCGCAACGTTGAAGACTTACAGAACCTTGGTGGGACAGGCTGTTAAACGCCTAGCACTTAGTTCCAGCTGCCTGCAATTAGTGCAGGCTCGAATCCCACCAGGCTCAAGGTCGACTCAGCCTTCCATCCTCTCGGGGTAGGTAAATTGAGGACCCAAGATTGTTGGGGGCAATAAGCTGACTTTGTAAAAATGCCGCTTAGTAATAAGCAGGCATATACAATGGAAGGAAGGCTATTGCTGAGCGCATTGGGTTATGCTCCAAAAATTGTAAGCTGCCCTGAGTCTTCGGAGAAGGGCGGCATATAAATGTAATTAAAAAAAAACAGACTTCAATTCCCAGAATCCCTCAGTCAGCCAGCATGGTATCCAACCTGCAGCATGGCTGGCTGAGGAATCCTGGGAGCTGAAGTCCATAAGTCTTTAAGTTGCCAAGATTGGGGAATCCCTGTTCTAAACCAATGCCCTGTTCAAGCAGGAGATCCTACAGTATATATTTTTCAGACAAATGGCTGTCCAGTCTCTTTGATCAGAATAGAGCTGGTAGGGATCTTAGAGATCTCCCAGTCCAATCCCCTGCTCAAGCAGGAAGCCCCGTGCGCTCCCACAGGAGGGGCCTCCTGGGAATACCGTCGGTCAGGCATTGTTGGCTGGCAGTCCCCAGGGCTAGGGCCTTTTCTGTGGGAGCGCCCGCCCTATGGAATCAGCTCCCTGCGGATCTTCGTTTGGCCCCTGATCTCCGCTCCTTTCGTCGAGACCTGAAGACCTGGCTGTTTCAGCAAGCCGGCCTGGATTGACCACGGGGGCAGGTTGTTTTAACAGCATTCTTTAGTATTGTAATTTTAACTGTTTTTTAATGTTTCTTGTAATTTAGACTTGTCTTTATTTAATATCTTTTTATTGTATATATGTTCTTTTTTATGTGTTCGCCGCCCTGAGTCCTTTGGGAGAAGGGCGGCATACAAGTCTAATAAAATAAAATAAATAAAATAAGCCCTGCACCATTTCAGACAAGTGGCTGTCCAGTCTTTTCTTTAAAAGCCTCCAGCAATGAAGCACCCACACATTCTGAAGACAAGCCATTCCACTGGTTGATTATTCTCACCATATTCTCAAATTTTCTTCTTAGTTCTAGATTGCGTCTCTCCTTGATTAGTTTCCCTCCGTTGTTTCTCATCTTCTTTCTGGTGCTTTGGAGAATAGGTTGACCCCCCCGTTCTTTGTAACAGCCCTTCAAATATTGGAACACTGCTATTGTGCCACCCCTAGTCCTTCTTTCCACTAAACTAGACAAACCCAGTCCCTGCAACCATTCTTCAAATGACAAGAACCTTGGAGTTGTCATCTCTGGTGATCTAAGTGCCAGAGCCCACTTGTAACAACATTGCCAAAAAGGCATTAAGAGTTGTTCACCTAATCTTGCGAAGCTTTTTCTCCGGTAATTTTGTACTAGAGCATACAAAACATTTGCTAGACCAATTCTCGAATACAGCTCATCTGTCTGGAGTCCGCACTGCATATCGGACATTAATACAATCGAGAGAGTCCAGAAATATTTCACGAGAAGAATCCTCCACTCCTCTACTCACAACAGAATACCCTATGCCTCCAGACTTGAAATTTTAGGCTTAGATAACTTAGAACTATGCCGCCTTTGGTCTGACCTAAGTGTAGTACATAAAATTATCCATTGCACTATCCTACCCCTCAATGACTACTTCAGCTTCAACCACAACCATTCATGAGGACACGATAGATACAACTCAGGGTAAACCGCACCAAACTTGATTACAGGAAATACGACTTCAGCAACAGAGTGGTCAGTGCCTGGAATGCACTACCTGACTCTGTGGTTTCTTCCCCAAACCCCAAACACTTTAACCTCAGACTGCCTACTGTTGACCTCACCCCATTCCTAAGCGGTCTGTAAGGGGCGTGCATAAGCTCACCAACATGCCTACCGTCCCTGTCCTAATGTTCCCTTTTATTCATATTTATTTCATGTATTAATTATCATGTTTATACTTATATGTTGTGGCCCTGCCTCCTGAGCCTGTGCTGACAGAAGAAGAGGACTTGGATGATGAAGGGGAGGAACGGGCAATGCCTTCCTCCCCAGGACCTTTCTCCCCAGGACCTTCCTCCCTGACAATGCCTTCCTCCCCAGGACCTTCCTCCCTGGCAAGGCCTTCTTCCCCAGGACCTTCCTCCCTGGCAAGGCCTTCCTCCCCAGGACCTTCCTCCCTGACACTGCCTTCCTCCCCAGGACCTTCCTCCCTGGCAATACCTCAGGTTTCATCGGAAAGCCGAGAGGGACAGCCTGAGATACACCAGGAGGGAAGTATATTGGCACAGCCACAGCTGGGGAGTGAGGAGGAGGATTCCTGGCTTGATCCCAGGCAGCGTCGGAGGGAGAAACATCAGCAGCAACGTAGGAGGCATGGGAGGGCTAGAGAGTGAGCTGGACCACACCCCACAAGGTATAAAAGTGGGTGTGCCTACGTTGTGAACTCTGTGCGTGACAAAGTTCGAACAAACCAAGACTCCTGTTTGTGTTGTGGCTGGGCTGTATCTGGAGAAGCTCTTGTTCGTGGACTTTGAGAATAAAAAGCCCATTCTGACTCGGTGAGTAATCCGATACTTGACAAATCTGTACTTGGCAGTCGGAACGTGTGTGATTGCCAAGAGCCTTATCAGCTGTAGAAGATTGGCTTTTGGAGACAAGCCAGCATGACTCTCTGTGCGGGTGTTGGTGCCAAGTTCCTTACCTTCTGGGAGAAGGGAAGGGGAGACAGAACACTTATATATATATTATCAAATGCATGCTTGACAAAATAAATAAATAAATAAGACTAAATAACATGTTTTAGCCTCCAGCCCCCTCTTCGCCTTTGCTGCTCTTTTCCACACTCTTTCCAGAGTCCCTACATCTTTTTTACAATGTGGTAGCCAAAACTGTATGCGGCATTCCAGGTGGGGTCTTACCAAGGGCTTAGAAAGCGGTGTTAATGCTTCATGTGATCTTGATTCTGTCCTTCTATTAAGAAAAGGCCTGTCTTGCTCAGGCAAAACACAGCACCCTGGAGATACATCTATGAGCTTGGATCCATGTTCAAATCTCGTGTTCCCCCCTAATTTCAGTGTTTCTAAATATTATTGAACTGCAGCAGCCTTTGTGCCCTGGGGTGAATTACCTGCAGAAGCAGTAAAGGGGTATAAAGGCTTTGCCATGTGGCCCCACCGCCTCTTCCTTTCTCTCTCTTCCTGCATTCCTTTTAATTTCTCTGCAGGTTAAGCAGGTCACGTACATTGCTTGCACACCTTAATTACTTTGCCTTTTCTTCCTGTATTACAAGGGTAGGCATGTGGCTGCTTTTAAATAAGGTTACAAGAGCCGAGGTAGCAGATGGGGAGGTTGGGGTTATAAAAAGGGGATTGGGGTGACTCTGCAGGGAGTCCACAGAGCCCTTGGGACGTTTCTTACTCTCCTGCAATCCCTATGCAGGAATAGAATAGAATAGAGTAGAGTAGAGTAGAGTAGAGTAGAGTAGAGTAGAGTAGAGTAGAATAGAATAGAATACTTTATTGGCCAAATGTGATTGGACACACAAGGAATTTGTCTTGGTGCAGATGTTCTCAGTGTCCATAAAAGAAAAGATACATTCGTCAAGAGTCAAGAATCATCAAGTACAACACTTAATAATAGGCATAGGGTACAATAAGCAATCAAATCATACTAGGAAACAGTCAATATAGATCGTTAGGATACAAGTGACAAAGTCACAGTCATACAAGTGGGAGGGGATGGGTGATAAGGAGTGATGAGAAGGTTAATAGTAATAGTAATGCTATTACTAGTAATAGTAAGACTTTGTAAATAGTTGCACAGTGTTGAGGGAATTATTTCTTTAGCAGAGTGATGGCATGGGGGGAAAAACTGTTCTTGTGTCTAGTTGTTCTGGTGTGCAGGGCTCTATAGTGTCGTTTTGAGGGCAGAAGTTGAAACAGTTTATGTCCGGGATGTGAGGGGTCTGTAGATATTTTCACAGCCCTCTTTTTGACTCGTGCAGTATCCAGGTCCTCCATGGAAGGCAGGTTGGTAGTAATTGTTTTTTCTGCAGTCCTAATCACTCTCTGGAGTCTGTGTCTGTCTTGTTGGGTTGCAGAACCAAACCAGACAGTTATGACCACAGTGGAGCCCAAAATTTCCATTGCTAAGCAACCCTTTTTAAGTGAGTTTGGTCCCGTGTTATGACCTTCCTTGCCACCGTTGTTAAGTGAATCCCTTTAGTTGTTAAGTTAGTGACATGGTTGTTAAGTGAATCTGGCTTCCCCGTTGACTTTGCTTCTTAGAAGTTCACAAAAGGAGTTCACATGACCCCAGGACACTGCAAGCATCCTAAATATGTCAGTTGTCAAGTGTCTGAATTTTGATCATGTATCTGTGGGGATATTGCAAGCATTGTAAGCAGTGGTGGGATTCAATTTTTTTTACTACCGGTTCTGTGGGCGTGGCTTGGTGGACATGGCAGTGGAAGGGTACTGCAAAATCTTCATTCCATCCCCACCAGAGGTGGTATTCGGCAGGTTCTGACCGGTTCTGGAGAACTGGTAGCGGAAATTTTGAGTAGTTTGGAGAACCGGCTAATCCCACCTCTGACTGGCCCGCCAACCCCATCTCTTCTCTGCCTCCCATTGAATCCCAGCTGATTGGCTGGGTCTCCTTTGGTTGCCCTGCACAGGAGAACGGAGCTGGAAAGCAGGTTAGTGGGGTGGGGAGTGGATTTTGCAGTAACCTTCCCCCAGAAGTGGGGAGGGAATGGGGATTTTTTTTTTTAATTACATTTATATGCCGCCCTTCTCCGAAAACTCAGGGCACAATTTTGGAGCACAACCCAATGCGCTCAGCAATAGCCTTCATTCCATTGTATATGCCTGCTTATTACTAAGCAGCATTTTTACAAAGTCAGCTTATTGCCCCCAACAATCTTGGGTCCTCAATTTACCTACCCCGAGAGGATGGAAGGCTGAGTCAACCTTGAGCCTGGTGGGATTCGAGCCTACAGTAATTGTAGATAGCTGGAT
This sequence comes from Naja naja, assembly GCA_009733165.1. Taxonomy (NCBI): domain Eukaryota; kingdom Metazoa; phylum Chordata; class Lepidosauria; order Squamata; family Elapidae; genus Naja; species Naja naja. The sequence goes on along the minus strand of CM019163.1, from coordinate 20,532,780 downwards.
CTTAAGAGCAGGCATTTAACAGCCTGAGCCACCAAGGACTCATGCATTTTACAGTATCTTTCCTTGCCACGCCCACCAAGCCACACCCACAGAACTGGTAGTAAAAAAAATTGAATCCCACCACTGCTCCCCACCCCACTAACCTGCTTTCCAGCTCCATTCTTCTGTGCAGGGCAACCAAAGAAGACCCAGCCAATCAGCTGAGACTTGGGAGACAGAGAAGAGAAGGGGGCAGGGCCTGTCAGAGGTGGCATTTGCTGGTTCTCCAAATGACTCAGAATTTCCGCTACCAGTTCTCCAGAACTGGTCAGCTCCTGCTGAATACCATCTCTAAACGACCCCACCCCCAAAAGTGTGCCAGGCTGAGAAACGGAGGAAATGGCTGTGACAGGCCCAATCCGTTTTGAAACTGACAGTTACATGAAGTCCACAGGTCTTAAAGTTGCCAAAGTTGGTAGCTCATAGTGGCATCAGAGCTCATAGTACAGTAGCTTTGATGCCACTATGAATGTGGCATCAGAGCTATTCTGGGTATTTCATAAGACCTTGTACATATATTTCCATCCCTTTGAATCCATGGGCTATCCTTCCCTTAACCCCTGACCTCTGGAATCAACTGCCTTTGGAGCTCCGTCTGGCCCCTGATCTCCGCACCTTCCGCCGTGAATTAAAGATCTGGTTATTTGACCAACCCGGGCTGTGACCCCTCCCTGGGGGAGGGACGGTTTTAATGTTTATTATCGTTATGTTTTAATATTTGGGCTTGTTGTTGGTTTAATGGTTTTTTAAAATATTTATTGTTCTGTGTTTTTAGTTGTGAGCCGCCCCAAGTCTTCGGAGATGGGGTGGCATACAAGTTCAAATATAAATAAATAAATAAACCCTAGCCAAGTTTTGCCGTGCTGGCTTGCTGGATGGAAGATTTGGAATCAAAAGAAAATGAAGGACTTCCTCACCCAGCTCAAGGTTGAGCTGAAGATTCATTTCCTTGAGATATGATGATGGCCACTAAGTGGGATGGTTTGGATTGCTCCCTAGGGGAGTGGATAATAATAATAATAATAATAATAATAATAATAATAATAATAATGCAGCTCTGTCCAGGATTATTGGTCCTGAAGTCTCAATGTGACCCCCAAAATGTCTTCATTGCACCCTGGAGACACCTGTTCTTCCATTGCAAAAAGCAAAATGCAGGTCTGGCTTGATCCAATGGGACTCTTCTTAGTTCGAATTCCCTAGCTCCCACTTATCCACTCGTGATTAAGCCCAGAATTTCAGGTGCCAAAACACACCGCCCTAAATTTGGGTTCAGCTTATCGGTGGACGGGCTTATGTGTATGTTTATACGATAATCTATTTACTACTGAAAACTCTTTTGTCTGTTTGTAACCTTCATTTAAGCTCAACTGCTGAGAGTGCAAAAATGTTTGAATCCATTTTTGCTCCAATCCACTAATTTTAAAGAATGCAAGCAAAATCCAGGACACATTGCCCATTAATTTCAAGGCGTTTCCTACCACTGTATTTGCAAAGTTGTGCCACCACAATTTGGTAGCGATCAGCCACCATCCCGTGAACGTGATTTCTGATGCTCCTTGCCACCTTCCAGCAAAGTCAGTGGGGAAGCCAGCAGGAAGTCAGAAGTCACTTCTGTTCCCACGGCAGAAGGTCACTTGTGCTCATTCTGTTCATCTGTTCAGCTAGGCAAATATCTCCAAAAGGAACTTTTTTTTCAGCTCATGGGTTGTCTAGGACTTTTTGAAAGCACTCCCTGTATCCTACATATGTAATAATCTCTCTATATAAAAGCAAACTACCACTCATGCATCATCACTAAATCTCCAGAACCGTAAAGCCTACAAACTTGAAATTTGGCACGTATGTTACACTTGGCTTCTAGGTGCTCACTAAGAAAGGATTTTCCAAAATGACCATCAGAGCATTAGTATTTCCTATATTATTATTATTATTATTATTATTGTTATTGTTATTGTTATTATTTATTATTATTATTATTATTAACACGCTCTGATGCTAAGGAGTTCTACTCCCCACCCACCTGAAAAGAAACCTGTTCCAAATGCAAAACACAAGCAGAGGAAAGGAGTTTCAGTTTCAGATTCAGTTTCAGAGTAGCAAACAACTTTAGTCCAGAACAGTTGAGCTAAGCCACACCCAGGCTCCTTGCTGTCGCCTTCTTGCTCACACAGCAAATACTGTTTCACTTTCCAAAAAGCCCTCAACTCTCTCACACACTGACAGGATGCTAGCCAGATGAATACCGATGGATGCTGGTAGGGAGAGGCAGAATTCCCGCCCCCTTATTTTCCTCCCCCAAAACTAAGCCCTATCACATAGTTTCGTAGCGAAGCACGGATATTGAGCTGGTTGAAATATAAGCCCATCCACAAATAAGCTGAACCTTGAACTTTTAACAAAAACTCCATGAAAAATGAATAATCCGTAGATTACACCTGTATAAAAGCCAATGGAGAAAATTAAAATATAAACATTTTAAGGGCCCTGTTTATCTGTAGGTGGCTCGTCTTTCATGGTACTTTGGTTTAAAATTAAGAGGGTCAGTTTATCCATCGAGGGGCTTACATGTGAGTATATGTGCAGTGAGTCACAGCTTTGGCACCAGGGAATGTCGCATCTGCTGAGCTGGCCCTCTAAAAATCTCTGTGCTTTTACGTTTTCCATGCTGTCCCCTGCCTGAGATGTCCCTGCCTCGCTGGCAAAAGGGTCGTTGCTCGTGACCTTGGAGAGCCAAACTCTCCCATTTTCTCTTCTGCGTGCCAGCCGTCCTTTCAGCTGCAGGTGTGCGGGATGCTCAAACTGTGCACCGTTTAATCATTATTCAGAACAATCACATTTAGCTTTTAGCTGCCTATCTCTGGTTGGGAAGCAAATGCCAGAGAACAAAACCAGACGCAAATGCGGGAATGTCTCCTTCCGGCTGCAATAGTTATTAGAGTGTCCTATGTCAGTTTGTAAAGATTTTCCCCACCTCCAATAGCCCGACGGTTCCTTTGTGTCCCTAACAGACAGATTTTTTTTTTGCACATCACAGTTTCCTGCGCGCAAACAAGAAAAAGTAATAAACTTGCACACCTGTGTTTGAGATTAAAGATGATGTTGTTTTTTTTAAATCAATACTGAGTGTTTGGCACTCCTGGTGGGGATGTATAGCCAGGCCTCCCTATTTGAGAGCAGATTGCCGAGTGCCATGCAAGAATAGAATTAGAATTAGAATTAGAATTAGAATTAGAATCAGAATCAGAATCAGAATCAGAATCAGAATCAGAATCAGAATAGAAATGAAGAATAATATAGAGCAGAGCAGAGCAGAGCAGAACAGAACAGAACAGAATAGAATTCTTTATTGGCCAAGTGTGATTGGACACACAAGGAATTTGTCTTGGTGCAAATACTCTCATTGTACATAAAAGAAAAGAGACATTCGTCAAGAATCATCAGGCTCAACACTTAATGGTGAGGGATGGTTTTTAAGGGTTTTATAGTGCTTATATTTGGACTTATAATTTAATTTAATTGTTTTTAAGTATTTATTGTCTCATGTTTTAGTTGTGAGCCTGAGTCTTGGAGATGGGGCGGCATATAAGTTCAAATAAATAAATAAATAAATAATAGTCATAGGGTACAATAAGCAACCAAATCATACTAGGAAACAGTCAATATGAATCGTTAGGATACAAGCGACAAAGTTACAGTCATGCAGTCACAAGTGGGAGGGGATGGGCGATAAGGAGTGATGAGAAGGTTAATAGGAATAGTAGTGCAGACTTTGTAAACAGTGTTGAGGAAATGAGTTGTTTAGTAGAGTGATGGCATGGGGGGAAAAACTCCCCTTGTGTCTAGTTGTTCAGGTGTGCAGTGCTCTATAGCGTTGTTTTGTGGTAGGAGTTGAAACAGTTTATGTCCGGGATGTGAGGGGTCTGTAGATATTTTCACAGCCCCCTTTTTGACTCGTGAAGGATCCAGGTCCTCCATGGAAGGCTGGTTGGTAGCCATTGTTTTTTTCTGCAGTCCTAATTACTCTCTGGAGTCTGTGTATGTCCTGTTGGGTTGCAGAACCAAACCAGACAGTTATAGAGGTGCAGATGACAGACTACAACCACAGAATAATGTCAAATGGCCGGTTTTGCCTTGCAACGATCTCGGAATTGGGGAAATAGGATGTCTTGGTTACCTTTCTCAGGAATGCAGGCTTAGAATCAGCAAGAATACTAGATAGGAGACTGCCCCCTTAGTCAAAACAGGGAGTGGGGGGCCTCTATGCAACCATCTTATGGGTAAAGAGCCTCGGTGGCGCAGTGGTTGGAGTGCAGTACTGCAGGCTACTTCTGCTTGACTGCTGGCTGTTTGCAATTTGGCAGTTCGAATCTCACCAGGCTCAAGGTTGACTCAGCCTTCCGTCCTTCTGAGGTGGGTAAAATGAGGACCCAGATTGTTGCGGGCAACAGACTGATTCTGTAAACCGCTTAGAGTGGGCTGGGAAGCACTGGGAAGCGATATGTAAGTCTAAGTACTATTGCTAATGTCCTTCCTTCCTTCCTTCCTTCCTTCCTTCCTTCCTTCCTTCCTTCCTTCCTTCCTTCCCTCCCTCCTCCCTCCTCCTCCTCCCTCCTCCTTCCTTCCTTCCTTCCTTCCTTCCTTCCTTCCTTCCTTCCTTCCCAATGGTTAGAATGCAGAACTGCAGGCTAAGTCTGCCCACTGCCAGCAGTTCGATCCTGAACAGTTCAAAGTTGACTCAGCCTTCCATCATTCCGAGGTGGGTAAAATGGGGACCCAGTTTATTGGGGGTAAGAAGCTGAGTCTGTAAACTGCTTACAGAGGGTTGCAAAGCACTGTAAAGCGATATATAAGTCTAAGTGCTATTGTTATTATTAAATATAGGTAGTCCTCGACTTACAACAATTCTCTTTGTAAGTTGCCGATAAAGTTAATTTATAATTTGTTATCCATAGGTTTTCCCCATCTTCCAAATTGATGCTATATCCAAATTTTTTGGCCCAGGTTATATCGTTTCCTTCACATTTTCTTCTTCCAATTTATAACTCAACCGATATTGATACATTTTAGAAATCATTTTTCTCTCTGGCCCTTGTCAAATTTTATCTAAATTGTGCTAGTTTTTATGCTCTTTGTAAAACTTGCAACATAAATTCATTTTAAAAAAAAAGAACCTTGCAAAATTGCTGGCCTCAGTCTGGCATTTCCTAGAATTGTTGGTTTGCAACTGTTGTCACCAGCCAGATGGATGAGTAGGTCACTGCATTCGAAGAGCATCCTGCTCTGACGGAATGCCAATTTGATATTACGGTCACAACTTCCAAAGAGCATCAGTCCATAAATTAGTCAATCTGTAGCTACTTAGCCATGGGGGCAATAATATTCCCAAACCCGGGGACCGCATCCTGCACAACACAACACCTACTCGTTAGGAATGTAATTGGGAAGATGCGGCGAGCTTTCCCACTGGCATTTGTTAGCCGATGTAATGGATGAAACAGAACTGCGATGCTTTTGTGTTTGTGCTGCTTTTTTAAAAAAATTACATTTATATGCCGCCCTTCTCCGAAGACTCAGGGCAGCTTACAATTTTTTGGGATACAACCCAATGCGCTCAGCAATAGCCTTCATTCCATGGTATATGCCTGCTTATTACTAAGCGGCATTTTTACAAAGTCAGCTTATTGCCCCCAACAATCTTGGGTCCTCAATTTACCTACCCCGAGAGGATGGAAGGCTGAGTCAACCTTGAAGCTTTTGTGTTTGTGCATGAAAAAAGGAGCAGAAAAAATAAACATCATGTGCAACTTTTGCACCTTTAGATACTTTGAGCAACTTTTAAATTATGCACCCATAAATTATACTTGGCAAAGTTGTTTGTCATTAAGGGGTAAGGTGCCTGGAAGTCTTAATCAAGTTGATGCGTTCTAGGTGTGCTAGATGTCAACTCCAATAATCACCCAGCACCATCGGTGCCAATGATGGGAATTGTAGTTCAGCCCATCAGGAAATTGCTGCATCCCTGAAGTCCATTATAGAACATAGAACATAGGATAACAGAGACACTGCAGGTGTTCTAGTTCAAGCCCCTGCTACCATTTCAGACAGATAGCTGTCCAGTTTCCAGAAGTTGCCTCCAGAAGCTGTGAATGCTCCAACACTGGAGGTTTTTAAGAAGAGATTGGACAACCAATCTGAAATGGTGTATAGGGTTTCTTGCCTGAGCAGGGGGTTGGACTAGAAAACCTCCAAGGTCCCTTCCAACTCTGTTATTCTATTATTCTTTCTCTTCTTAAAAGCCTCCATTGATGGAGCACCCACAACTTCTGAAGGTAAGCCATGCCATTGGTTAATTGCTCTCACTGTTAAGAAATTTTCTTCTTAGTTCCAGGTTGTTTCTCTCCTTGATCAGTTTCCATCCATTGATTCTTGTCTTGCCTTCTGGTGCTTTGGAAAATAGGTTGACCTCCCTCTTCTATGTGGCAACTCCTCAAATATTGGAACGCTGCTGTCATGCCTCACCTTGTCTTGAATTTTTCAAGAAAAGATTGGTCAGCCATTTGTCTGAAATGGTACCTCTGTTATTCTGTATACTTTGGGAAAGGCAGAAGAGCAGCGTGGAGCAGGATGTGTTCCATCTTAACCAGCTTCCAGACTCTCTAAATTGGAATTCCACCCTTCTTTGCATTGTTATGTAAGTGACACTTAAGCTTCAGAGCAATGGACTTGTCTGAAATTGTTCTGTAAATATTACATAATATAGAGCAGCAGAATTGGAAGGGACCTTGGAGGTCTTCTAATCCAACCCCCTGCTTAGGCAGAAACCCAACACCACTTCAGACAAATGATTATCCAACATCTTTGTAAAAACTTCCAGTGTTGGAGCACCTACAACTTCTGGAAGATAAGTTGTTCCACTGATTAATTGTTCTCACTGTCAGGAAATTTCTCCTTAGTTCTAAGTTGCTTCTCTCCTTGATTAGTTTCCATCCATTGCTTCTTGGCCTGCCCTCAGGTGCTTTGGAGAATAGGTTAACCCTCTCATCTTTACTTCAAATACTGGAACATTATTGTCATGTCACCATTAATCCTTCTTTCTCTAGACTAGGCAAATCCGATTCCTGCAATCATTCTTCCTGTCTTTTTGCTTCCAGTCCCCTAATCATCTTTGTTGCTCTTTTCTGCATTCTTTCCAGAGTCCCAACATCTTTTCCAGTGTTGTGGTAACTGGAACTGGATGCAATATTACCAATGCAGAATAATTTATTATAATAAATTATTTGAAGTGGACCTTTCGAAACCAATCAGTTCTGATGCAGTTATTGAGGTGGGCTTCTACTTAGTGAAGAGAACAATGCAAGTCTTGGAACGCCCCTTTCTGAGGGCAAAGACATTTTATTTGGTTTGCAAGGCAGCTGGCCAAACTGCCAAACTTGCTTTAAAAATAAAAAAAATTGGGAACGGTAATTGGTAGCCATGTCTGCCGAACCAGTGAATGGCATCAGAGAGATCATGACTTTTAATGGGCAAGAGTAGAAATGCTGAGATTTCCCTTCAGTGTTGAAATCAAATTTAGATATTTCAGAGCTTCTGCTCTTGGAACATCCAAATCCAGAAGACATTGATATACTCTGAATGAATTTAAAGTGCTTTTGAAAAGGAATTTTAGAAAAGAATAATAAGGGAGGCAAGTTAGGACCATTGTAGAAAGCTGAATAATAAGCTACGGGCTGGTGGGGTTAAACATTCAAACTATTGAGGCCCCTGAACTCAGACAGGTCTCTCTAACACTTTTATTTAGAGATTTGCAGATGCTGGCTCACATTTTAACACTTCTATTTTTAAATGGAAATTAGGAAGTACTTAACCAGAGAAGCTGAATCATGCCAAGCTCCACTTTATTCAATGCGCATTCTCATTACAAGCAGAAAATCCTAATCGGTGTTATTAAAAATAAGATGATGGGTGTTTGACATCGTCGCTGGACAGCATCCTCGATGTAGCCATATAAAAGTTGGTTGTTTCAGTGGTCAGAGCTTGGGCATGCTGTCCTCAGCGCTGCTCCCCTGAACTTGGCTGGAGCAGGCTGTGTGTTCTGCATTTGTCCCTTGCGGTGTGGGCAGCTCTCCCCTTCGCCTGCCATTCTGCACCCACACCCAGCGTCCTTTTGTTGTGGGTTTCCAAGGTACTGCCTTTGCTGCCATTTGTGCGACGGAAGATTGGCCAAGCTAAGCCTGACAATGTAAACATCCCAAGTCCAATGAAGCGGGGAAAAAACCCCTAACTTTTCCAGTACTTCCATTCAGCTTCCTATCAAAATGTGTGAACATGGACTTGATGTTGTAAGCTGCCCAGAGTTGGAATGGGACAGCTCGCTGTGACCATCTTGCCATGGTCTTCACTTTCACAAACCTGGCCTGGCCATCTTGCTGTGGCCATCTTGCTGTGGCCAAATCACTAAGGGACAAGTTGCCATGGCCAAGTCACCTCAGAACAACCAGCTGCAAGATAATTTCACAGAGGATAACTCAACATGATAAATATTATCTGCCACTGTTTCAGATACAGATTAACAGAGTTGGAAGGGACCTTTTAGGTCATCTAGTCCAACCCCCTGCCCAAGCAGGAGACCCTACACCATTTCTGACAGATGACAGTCCAGTCTCTTCTTGAAAGCTTCCAGGGATGAAGCTCCCACAACTTCTGAAGGCAACTTCTGTTCCATTTGTTGATAGTTCTCACTGTCAGAACATTCCTCCTTATTTCCAGGTTGAATCTCTCCTTGTTCAGTTTCCATCCATTATTCCTTGTCTGGCCTTCGGGTGCTTTGGAAAATAGCTTGACCCCTTCCTCCTCTCTGTGGCAGCCCCTCAAATATTGGAAGACTGCTATCCTGTCTCCCCTGGTCCTTCTCTTCACCAGACTAGCCAGGCCCAGTTCCTGTAACCTTTCTTCATATGTTTTAGCCTCCAGTCCCCTCATCATCCTGGCTGCTCTTCTCTGCACTCTTTCTAGAATCTCAACATCTTTTTAATATTGTTTTTATGCTCTTCCAAGGGGTTGGGGTTTTCTCCGGGCATGATAGATTTGAGCTGCAGGATTGATTTGATGGCTGAAGGGCTCCTTCCAATTAGAGCTTCTGAAGTTGGGGTTGTCCCAACCTGCAGAACAGTAGCTTCATCTTCCCCCCTGCAACATTGGGGAAACAGCTTCTGCTGAGCTGATGGAGAGCCGTGTCTTGGCTCCTTCCCATCACTCAGGCAAGCTAGTATCTTGACCGAAAACCTCAAATGAAAAGGGATCAGAAAGCCAGGGAAGGATTTAATTTTGAACCTGGCATTTTTATCCTAGGGCAGCAGAAAATGCCTCTTGTAAACTGGTGCTCAAGGTTTTGCAACTGATTGAATCACTTTATTTCCCCCCTTTGTTTCTTATATCTGTTTGGGAGAAGAAATATAAAAACAAGAGCTCAGTCTGCTTTCATGAGATGATTCATATGCTGCTGAGCTTGTAATTCTGCCTTTTTTTAATGGATTAGGAGAAGGGTAGGGTTCTCTCTGTGTGTTTTCCTCTTTTTTTTTTTTACCATTGCGGGCAGATGAAACATGTTTGTTCCCAGGTCAGAAGAACAGTAAGCTGGGTTCAAGACTGATGATCTGAGATTTGATGTTTTACAATTCCTGGTTCTGGTCACGTTTGGTGAACAGCCTTTTTGTTTCTGCTGCGGCTGAAAAACAGAGAACATTGGAAGTTGCATGGTTTTAGCCCTTTTATGACTTTACAATGAAAGAGAGAGATATGCTGAAGCTGTAAATTGAAAGTTTACTTAGGAGATTGAATTTCTCTCTCTCTCTCTCTGTGTAATAACACAATAAAAATAAATATAGCTGTGAGGGAACAGACTCTTTCAGTTCGAAGTGGTTATAATTGACAGATGGCAACTAAATGTGGAGGAGCAGAAAAAGAATTACAGAGAGGTTGGGTGTTTTAAATGCTGCTTTCTCCTGTGCCCTTTGTGCAAGGGACTGTGACTATTAACCTGTTGGGTGCTTACGTCCATGCTTACATTTTAGGGCTTGCTGGCTTTGGAAACAACAAGGGTGAAAAATACAGAGTTGGAGGTCAGTTTAACTTTATTTACTTACTTACTTACTTACTTACTTACTTACTTATTTATTTACTTATTTACTTATTTATTTGATTTGTCAATTGCTTACAAGATAATAGGCATAAGTATAAACACGAGTAAGAATACAGGAAATAGGTACAAATATGGGGGCAATAGGACAGGGATGGTAGGCATGATGGTGCACTTATGCATGCTCCTTACAGACCTCTTAGGAATGGGGCGAGGTCAATAGTGGATAGTTTGAGGTTAAAGGAGTGGGGGGTTAGAGGATGCAACAACAGAGTCAGGTAGTGCATTCCAGGCATTGACCACTCTGTGGCTGAAGTTGTACTTTCTGCAATCAAGTTTGGAGCGGTTTACATTGAGTTTGTATCTGTTGTGTGCTCTTGTATTGTTGCGGTTGAAGCTGAGGTAGTCATTGACTGGTAGGACATTGTAGCAGATAATTTTATGTACTACGCTTAAGTCCAACCATAGGTGGCATAGTTCAAGGTTGTCCAAGCCCAACATTTCAAGCCTGGTGGTATAGGATATTCTGTGGCGAGCAGAGGAGTGTAGTACTCCCCTCGTGAAATACTTCTGGACTCGCTCAATTGTATTAATGTCCGATATACAGTGCGAATTGCAGACAGACAAACTTCATATGGAGGGTTGAATGCCTTAGTTTGGGGCTTAGGGATTGATGGATCACATGCCACCAAGTCATTTTCTACTTCGTATGACCACATAGGTAGATTTTCTCAATGAAGATCTGTCCCCAAGCTTGTCTTTCAAGGGCTGCAATGATACACCCATCAAAAGTGTAATCCCATAGAGAGTCCTTGACTTTCGACCACAATTTAACAGATTATATAACAGATTAAAAGAGTTGGAAGGGACCTTGTAGATCATCTAGTCCGACGCCTTGCCCACGCGCTCACCACCAGCGAATCCCTTGTCAACCAAAGTGCAGCCCACCTCTGGGTGGAAATGTTTGGGACCAAGCATTCTCCTCATATTCCTCTGTCTAGCCCAGTGAAGAGAAGGATTAGGTTGGACATGCAAACTGTCTACTGGTACTTGAAGGGCAAGTGCAAAAGAGGAGAAAGTTGATTTACTCTCCAAAGCATCAAAGAGCAGGACAAGGAGTATGGAGATCATTGGCCTTGGTGGTGCAGGCTATTAAACGCCTAGCACTTAGTTCCAGCTGCCTGCAATTAGTGCAGGCTCAAATCCCACCAGGCTCAAGGTGGACTCAGCCTTCCATCCTCTCGGGGTAGGTAAACTGAGGACCCAAGATTGTTGGGGGCAATAAGTTGACTTTGTAAAAATGCCGCTTAGTAATAAGCAGGCATATACAATGGAAGGAAGGCTATTGCTGAGCACATTGGGTTGTGCTCCAAACATTGTAAGCCGCCCTGAGTCTCTGGAGAAGGGCGGCATATAAATATGAATAAAAATAAAAATAAATAAATAAATTAATTAAAGAGAGATCCAGTCTGGAACGACGGAAGAATTTCCTGACTGTCTATAGAGATTCTTAGTCATCCATAATAACAGACTAACAGAGTTGGAAGGGACCCTGTAGGTCATATAGTCCAACCCCCACACCCCACATCCAAGCAGGAGACCCTACACCATTTCTGACAGATGGCAGTCCAATATCTTCTTGAAAGCTTCCAGGGATGAAACTCCCACAACTTCCGAAGGCAACTTCTGTCCATGGGTTGAATGCTCTCACTGTCAGAAAATTACTCCTTATTTCCATGTTGAATCTCTCCTTGTTCAGTTTCCATCCATTATTCCTTGTTTGGCCTTTAGGTGCCTTGGAAAATAGCTTGACCACCCTCCTCTCAATGGCAGCCCCTCAAATATTGGAAGACTGCTATCCCGTCTCCCCTGGTCCTTCTCTTCACTAAACTAGCCATGCCCAGTTCATCGTATGTTTTAGCCTCCAGTCCCCTAATCATCCTGGTTGCTCTTCTCTGCACTCTTTTGAGAGTCTCAACATCTTTTTTATAGTGTGGTGACCAAAACTGGATGCAGTACTCTAGGTGTCATCTTACCAAGGCTTTATAGAGTGGTATTCGGGTAAGTTATATCCTCTGTAGGAAAAGGAGACACCGATGGTGGAGTCAAGAGAGGAATAAGCCTGGAGTTGTTAAATTCTCACAAGCAATCCAGCCTTTCTTGAACGCCATTAACTCTTATCTAGCACCAATTTAGGACTGATTGTTTTGGAAAATAGCTTGACTCCCCCACTCCCCTCTGTGACATCCAGGCCATGCTCGTCCCCAAAGTCAAGCTGTTCCATTGATTCATTGTTCTCGCAGTCAGGAAATTGTCCCAAAGGTGCGTTTCCAAAAGGCAGCTGGACTTTGATTTTTGCTTCTCATCCAGGAAACTTCTTCAGCTCTTCAGTCAAAACTGAAGAAGCTTCTTGGATGAGAAGAGAAATGTCTTCAAGGCAAAACAGAGCCCAGTTGCCTTTTGAAAAAGCACCTTCAGAACAGTTTCCTGATTGTGAGAACAATGAATCAATGGAACAGCCTGCCTCCTGGGCTGGTAAGTGCTCCATCACTGGAGGTCTTCAAGAAAATATTGGGCAGCCATTTGTCCTGGAAGGCAATGATGGCTAATCTTTCGGTCGCAGGCTGAAACTGCATGCATAACATATAATAATTATAATAATATATAATATTATTATATATCATGTATAACATAATGTAATGTATAATAATAATAATTGCACCCATAATACAATGCACGCATGCAACCCCCCATGCTCCCCCTGCTTCTGCAAATGCGCGCATGTCTCCCGCATGTGCCCCGCCGCCTGCACATGCACAGCAGATACCTGAAAATCAGCTGGCTGTTGGGAGGCGCGCACGCATGTGCAGTGGAACTGAGCTGGAGCGACAGCTTGTGGCCCGGCAGAAATGGCTCTGCATGCCACTTCCGGCACATGTGCCACAGGTTCGCCATCACGGGTATAAGGTCTCCTGCCCTGAGCAGAGGGTTGGAATAGAAGACCTTCAAAGTCCCTTTCAGCCAGGAGTGCAATTCAACCAGTATAACAACTGGTTCAATGAGGACGCAGCACGTGGGGAAAAAGCTAATACTTACCTTCAACTGCCCCTGAAGAAATCAGCTGTGCTCCAGCAAAAAGACATAAAGCACAGGCAGGCTCATATGTTCGTCAGAGTGAACCAGTTTGGAGCCAGCTGATCGTCGGAACAAGCGGTTTGTCCGAACCAGTCCGAACCATGAGAATCCCACCCCTGCTTGCAGCCCTATGGTTCATATCTGCAGTAGCACTCTTTTGTCATTTGGCTCAGGAAACTGGGCAGGGAAGGGAGTTGAGTTGACTGCAAAGGTCTTGAACCCTTGGCCACCAGTTTCTACCACTGGGCTTCTGTTGCCTCAGTTCTTTTTGCTCTCCCCGATGTGAGGTAGCAGGCAAACCAAAATGGCTGAAACGTTGCCTAGCCGGAAGCCTGGTGTGTCGGGTTTCTCTTTCTAATCTTTATATCAAAGAGGATTGCTTTCACGTGAGCTTCTAAAGCCTTTCTCCTCTCCTCAGCCTTCGAAGTGCCTCTTTTTCTGAATTCCAGTTATTACTTTTAAGCGAGTTAAAAGTTGGCTCGCCGTCCTAATAATCTGAGGGTTGTCATGACACCATAATAACTCTCAGAGCACAGAAATCCTTCCTTTTTGTGAGTAATTTCTCATAGCGATAAGAAGTCTTAACAATAGCTACCCAAACAGTCAACAGATGCAGGCCACCCTGCCTTCACAAAAGAGATTTTCCAGGAAAGTTGGAGCAAACAGGCTAGAATTTTGCTAATATAGCAAAAATATATAGCCGGGTTTCTCAACCTTGGCAACTTTAAGAGCTGTGGACTTCAACAAAGCAAGGCTGGCTGGGGAATTCTGAGAGTGGCTGGGGAATTCTGAAAGTTGTCGAAGTTGAAGAACACTGCTATACAGCTGGGCCTCAACTTACGACCATGATTGAGCCAGACGTGGTCTTCAGCCGGTTCTGCCTGGTTCTGGAGAACCGGTAGCAGAAATTTTGAGTAGTTCAGAGAACTGGCAAATCCCACCTCTGACTGGTCCCTCCTGCATCTCTTCTCTGCCTCCCATCGAGTCCCAGCTGATCGGCTGGGTCTCCTTTGGTTGCCCTGCACAGGAGAATGGAGCTGGAAAGCCGGTTAGTGGGGTGGGGAGGGAATGGGATTTTGCAGCAACCTTCTCCCAGGAGTGTGGAGGGAATGGGGATTTTGCAGTATCTTCCCCTGCCATGCCCACCAAGTCACACCCTCCAAGGCACAACACGCCCATCAAACCTCGCCCCACCAAACCATGCCCACAGAACCAGTAATAAAATTTTTTGAATCCCAACACGGGGATTGATGGCAGAGGATGTTCAGATCCCACCTGAAACCTGAAACCTTTTTTTTGCTGCCTTTCAACTCCCAACTTCTTTCTTTCCAAAGAGAAATCTCATTAAAAAGGAAAGAGAATGCTTGCTCTCTTTTTATCAATACTTCTTAGGCCGCTTCTGTCTGCAGAACGTTTTGGTCTCTGAGTTTAAACAGTCAGATAGAAGTTACCTCAAAGATTTGTGACAGGCAGGTAGGAAAATGGACAGGTTTCTCCACTGCTCAGGTGCGCTTCTGTGCAGGTTTCCTGGAGGTGTTAGGATGGCTAGATTTTGCTCCTTTCTGGCTGGACAATTCCAACATCACCACCACCACGATCCTGCAGCCAAGGGCAGTTCATGTGGTGCAATCGAACGGGAATGGATTTTCACCCCTGAAAATGAAATCCTGCAAAATGGCATGGGAGCAGACTGGCACCGTGTAATCATTTATGGATTGAGTAATGATTCTTCCTCTGCTGACCCACTTCAGAGCTGACTGACCTCTACTCTGAAGCTGCCTTTATCAAATATTGCTGATGCTCCTATTTGGAGCTGCCAATGCAGATAAGAACTGACTGCCTGGTTTGTGCGTTCTTGATCTTCTCCGCATGCAAAGGGATTGGCACATCTGAGATTAAAATGTTGTCCGTGGCAAAAGGTGAACAGGCTTGGCTGGTTAAGGCTGCACCAAAGCCTGACTTGCAGCTTCTCAAATGTTTTTGTTCTGACCTCGGCGTCCCCAAAAAGCATTAAGCAAACTCTTTGTCCCAGCAAAACCCCTTTTATTAAATGAAGGTGAATTTCTTGCATTCACATTCAGCCAAAGGCCTGGCAAACAGT
The DNA here is from genome assembly GCA_009733165.1 of Naja naja. Classification (NCBI taxonomy): domain Eukaryota; kingdom Metazoa; phylum Chordata; class Lepidosauria; order Squamata; family Elapidae; genus Naja; species Naja naja. The sequence continues at coordinate 20,517,367 of CM019163.1, read as the reverse complement.
CTTTCAAGGGTATAATTAAGAGCACAGACCTTATCTAGCATGGAAAGCTGCCAAGTAAATATTTCCAAACACAGTGCTGACAAGGAAGGACTCGGCACAGAGTCTCTGAGATGCACAGAGAGATCTTCACACTGCTGCAACAAAGGAATTGTTTCCTGCAAAAGCCCCCTCCCCTTTTGCTCCTCTTTTAAACCCTATGGGAGGGGGCATTCACCGTCCACCTGTGGTTTTACTCCCATGTTGACCCTTAGTTCATTTGTTCTTTTTTTTTTTGGCAGCTCTGTGCATGCGCAGGGTGGGAACCGGTTCCAGCTGCTCCCCCGCCTCACTGTTGTCTGACTTCAAAGGCAGCTGATGACTGCCAGCCTGCCCTGGCCCCATCTCTGCCTCTGACGCAGAGCCCTCGTCTGAGCCTTCCTCAGCCTCCAGGACTGGCCCAGGTTCCTCCCCAACCTCCTCACTACTGTCCGACTCTCCTGCCAGCTCCACTAGCTGCCGGCGGGCCACAACAGCTTTCTCTTTCAGGTGGATTGAGAAATTGTTGAGTGTTGTTGGTTGTGTTCTTGTTGGAAGTGATGGAGGAGATGTGTGGGTGGGTGGGTGTGTTTTCCATAACACATTTGCCTGAAGCTTTTCAGGATGCCTGTGTCTCCCAATCTGGAAACACCCCATGGTGATTCAGTAATAGCAGCGCGAGAAGCCAGGCAGGAGACAGACTTGCTGGAAAGATCACACACACACACACACACACACACACACATATCTTGGCCTCTTTTTTTTCACAAATTAGGGCAAGAAACCATGTCTCCCCAATTCTCGACTCTTCTGCTAGAGAGTTCAAAAACCAATTTCCTTTTCATCATGGCACGAAATTTAATGAGGGAGCTTAATAGCAGACTAACAGAGTTGGAATAGTCCCTGGAGGTCTTCCAGTCCAACTCCCTTACTCAAGCAGGAGACCTTATCCTATTTCAGACAAGTGGCTGTCCAGTCTCTTCTTAAAATCTTCCAGTGTTGGAGCATTCACAACTTCTGGAGGCAAATTGTTCCATGGATTAATTGTTCTCATGCTTAGGAAGTATCTCCTTACTTCTAAGTTGCTTCTGTCGTTGATTAGTTTCCATCCATTGCTTCTTGTCTGGCCTTCAGGTGCCTTGGAGAATAGCTTGACCCCCTAACCCTAACCCTTTAAATATTGGAAGGCTGCTATCATGTCACCCCTGTCCTTCTTTTCACTAGATTAGACCATTCCTGCAAACATTCTTCATGAGTGTCATTCCCCTGGTGGAGACTGATTCTGAGGGAGAGGAGGAACAGCTGACAGGGAGTGGAAGTGTGGCTTCGGAGGTTGTGGAGGAGGCTGGGGAGGGGCAGAGGCCAGCTGGCTAGTCAGAGGAGGACCCAGGCCCATCCCATTTCCATCCTAGGGCACGCAGGGAGAAGAGGATCATAAGGGAGAAATGTAGTCTACTCGGGAGGAGAGGGCCTTGATCCTCTTCATGGGCTGCAGCTGTGACAACTGAATAAGAGGACAGACATGCGTATGGGCAAGCGCTGGAAACAAAGCATGGAAATATCTCTAGTTTATGGTTCCTCTCTGAGTGTGGCGTCCTTCCCAGTGTGTGTTCTGTTATCTGTGGATGTCCTTCAGCCCTTATCTTGCCTGGTTTGTGTTGCTTTTTTCCTCCTTCTTGTAACTGTTGGTGTGGGAGTTTTTTTGTCTCCTGTCAAGGATATTCGGAGCTTGGAAGCAAAGTGAAGGAATAAAAGGGGCTTCACCTGTTTTCTGTGACTGTGTTTGTTTTGTATCCCACCCTGGGTCATCACAATGGGTTTTAGCCTCCAACCCCTTTGAACATCTTTCTAGCTCTTCTCTGCACTCTTTCCAGAGTCTCAACATCTTTTTTATATCAATGGTGGTATTTCCAAGGCATTAATAAAACAGTAGTAGTTAGTTTACTTTATTGATTATCCCTTGGCCCATATCAAAGTGCAGAGTTCCAGACATAAATTATTACTAAAATCTGATTAAAAACAATTTTTAAAAAAAATTGCATTTATATGCCGCCCTTCTCCGAAGACTCAGGGTGGCTTACAATTTTTCAGAGCACAACCCAATGCGCTCAGCAATAGCCTTCCTTCCATTGTATATGCCTGCTTATTACTAAGCGGCATTTTTACAAAGTCAGCTTATTGCCCCCAACAATCTTGGGTCCTCAATTTACCTACCCCGAGAGGATGGAAGGCTGAGTCAACCTTGAGCCTGGTGGGATTCGAGCCTACAGTAATTGTAGGCAGCTGGAACTTAAATGCAGGCATTTAACAGCCTGAGCCACCAAGGAAATGGAATGGGATAAATACAATTTAAAACGAAGTAACACTACATGTGATCTTGATTCTATACAATAATCCCCCATCCCTTTTTTCCCCTTTGCCCCTTATTCTACTTGTGGCAAGATGGAAACTTATGGGTGTAGAGACTTCCAAAGTTCTAAGTTCCTAGTTGTTCCAGAAGGGCACTGAATGAAGAGTTTGGAGTTCTAAAAAAGCAGCTGAATTTTGTCGCCCAGGTTGAGCCTCTGCCCAGCAGAGACATTTAATTTGGATTATTTCACTGAATTAGATCTAGCTCAGTGGTCACCAACCAGTTTGCAGGGGGATCACTGGTGGTCTGCAAGAAAATTTTGGTGGTCCGCAGAGAAATGTCACTCCCAAAGCAATTAATCCAGGCTGTGCTGGAACACAAGGCTGCGCCACCCTCATGGCCTGTGGGAACGTCGCTTGCGTTGCAAACAACACGAGGTAGTGAGGGGAGGGGGGAAAGGGTGGAGGGGGAGAACTTGCCCCACTCGCCCCACGTATCTCGCCTGGCCACCGGGCTGCTTCTTTCCGCTTCTTTCTTCTTCTGCTTTTGGCTGCATGCAAGGAAAGCAGCAAAAGTCTTTCTTTCTCTCCCCCAAACTCCACCAGAAATGAGTCTTTGGGACCCTGCAAGGCATCCTGCTCCAAGAGGCTGCACCTGCACAACAAGTCTCACAAAGACTCATTTCTGGCAGAGTTTGGGGGAGAGAAAGAAAGACTTCTGCTGCTTCTGCTGCTTTCCTTGCATGAAGCCAAAAGTCTCTCCCTCCCTCCCTCCCTCCCTCCCTCTCTCTCTCTCTCTCCCCTTGAGAACGGAACTGGAGATGCTATCCTGCAATCCCAAATAAAGAATGATCGATCGGTAGGAAAATGGGGTGAGGAATTTTGGGGGGTTTTCCCAGGGTCTGTGGTCCATGGGATTTAAAATTATGAGTTTGGTGGTCCCTGAGGTCCAAAAGGTTGGCGACCCCGATCTAGCTCAATGATCCCTTGTAATTATATTATAGTTTTATTTTTCAGAAGGAGGAAGAGGAGAAGGAATGTATGAAAGAGTAGGAGAACGAGGAGAAAGGAAGGAGGAGGAAGAAGAGGGGAGGAGGAACAGGAGGAGAAGAAGGTATGCATGGAAGAGGGGGAGGAAGAAGAAGAAAAAGAAAAGGGAGGCACAAGAATGAGGACTGTGGGGTCCTTGGTGCTTTTTGAGCGTGGTGGTTTTGTTGCAGAAATTTCATTACCCAACCAGGTAACACCATCAGTGCTAGAAGAAAGTGGGGTTTGTGAAGAGGAGGAGGAGGAGGAATGCATGACAGAAGAGAAGGAAGAGGAGAGGAAGGAATGATGATGATGATGATGATAAAAATGGTGTTTCTTCTGAGAATCTAAAAGATGACCAAAATTCTTGGCTCCCCCGGCCTCAAAGTAAAAGCTACTCATAGCAATTATTGTGCATCTCCTGGTCACAAGAAGATATTTTTGAAAGATGCAACCTCAGCCTCAAAAGATTGCTGTGAGCCTGTCAGATACACTTGCTCATAAAAGAAAGAGTCCAGATTACAGCCACTTGTACTTCAGTTTTCCCCCCACCTCAAATTAAAAATCAAGAAAAGGAAAAAGCAGGATTGGAAAATTGTTATGTAGAGCAAATTGGATTGACCCCAGTCCATCCAGCCTTAAAGCCAGCCCATTCATTATTGGTGCAGATTTTGAAAGTGGCATTTATTTTCCGTGGTTTTATTTGAAATTGTTTGCCTAAAATCATGTTAGGAACAATGCCTGTCGCATATTTTGTTCCTTCTCTCAAACCTCCTAGGAGGGCCCTGTCCTCGAAAGGCTGAAGAAAACTAGATTGAAATAATAAAATGGAAATAAGTGGTTGAGACCATTGTGATAATACGGATTATACCCTTATATCAGACATGCAGTGGTAGAAAAATGATCTCACTTTTTTTCTTTTAATTGCACAAGTATTTGCTCTTCAGTGGAGAGCGATTTTTGAAGGAAACCAGTATTTTTCCTCCTTTTTTTCGGAGACTCACAGAGAGTGGTGAATGGTGTCATCAATATTCTTTCTTTGCAGTAAGGACAGGATAGATAGATAGATAGATAGATAGATAGATAGATAGATAGACAGAGAGAGAGAGAGAGAGAGAGAGAGAGAGATTTATATAGATAGATATAGATATAGTTATATATATAATTTTATATATATAGTTATATAAATATAGTTATATATATAGTTATGTATATAGTTTATATATATATATAGTTATATATTTGTTTTCGTAGATTTTCACGGGTAAAGGTATGTAGGTCTTGGTGTATTCGGGTCTTGTCCCGTGTATGATTGAGAATACCTTGGCAACGTTTCGACGAAATCTCATCCGTCATCTTCAGGCTGGTGTCTTCAGCTTCGTTCTCCTGGGAGAAGTGTGTGATCGTGGCTGTTTTTCCCTTTTAAACTCTAGAGTTGGCTGTGTTGTTACTTCTTGATTGGTTTGTGGAGTTGATGTATGCAGATTGGATGGCTTTTTCCTGAGACCCTGTGTGGCTGAGGTGCTGGCTGTGTGTCTCTCAGCCTTTTGTGTTGTAACGACCTGGGTAATGGGCTGTGTGATGACCTTCTGAGTTCTATTGTTGTGATGTCCTGGGTGTGGTGCTGTAATCTCCTGGGTCATTGTCTGTGCTGCAACCTCCTGATGTTTTGTGTTGTGATCTCCTGAGTTCTGTGATGTAGTATCCTGGGTGGAAGGCTGTGATGTGACATTCTGGGCCTTGGTTTGGCTCCGAGTTTGAGGTCTGGCTATGTGTTTATAGCGTGTGTCAGTTTGCTTAGTTTGGGGGTTGGAGGGGGGTGTAGCAGCTGGTGTTGCAGCCATGGTCTGGTTTCTGGATGGTGGTTGCCTTTCATCTGTGGCGTGGGCTTGGGTTTGAGTCTGGTGAAGGAGATTGGTGGTGGCATCATGTGTTATTTTGGGTCCGGTGTTGGTTTTCGTGGCTGGGACTCGTTTGTTGATTAGGGCTAGTTTCCAGATGTCTGGTAGGCGGGAAGTATCATCCCGTTTATTCAATACTGAACACTTCAACAAGAGAATAATTAGGGAAGCCATCAAAATAGAGAAACACCCCCATAACATGAATATACGGGATGATACTTCCTGGCTTGAGTGGTTGGGAGTGGGGGGCACTGTACTGTGGTGGTTCTCATCCTACCTCTCGCGTCAGATGCAGTCGGTGTTGGCAGAGGGGGAGCAGTTGTCCCCTCGGTCCCTCACTTGTGGGGTTCCGCAGGGGTCAGTCCTTTCTCCCCTCCTGTTCAACATCTATATGAAGCCTCTGGGTGAGATCATCCATGGTTTTGGGGTGAGGTATCACTAGTACACTGATGATACCCAGCTTTCATCTTTACCCCAAACCACCTCAGTGATGCCCTCCCTGTGATGGCCTGTTGCCTGGAGTCGGTGCAGGACTGGATGGGAGTGAACAGGCTCCGACTCAACCCGAACAAGACAGAGTGGCTGTGTCATCTCGGCTAATCCAAGAGATTCCAACATTATCCATAGGGGGAGAGGTGTTGTCCACTGTGGATAGGGTGCGTAACTTGGGCATCCTCCTGGATGTACGGCTCAGTATGGGGGAGCATGTGGGAGCCGTTGCCAGGGGGCATTTGCACAGGTTCGGCTGGTACGCCAGCTCCGCCCATATCTGGGCTGAGATGCGCTGCACACGGTCACTCAGACGCTCGTCACCTCTAGACTCGACTACTGCAATGCTCTCTATATGGGGCTGCCCCTGCATCTCATACGGAGACTTCAGCTGGTGCAAAATGCAGCCTGCGGGTAGTGATGGGAGCGTCCCGATTCTCCCATATTACACCCCTCCTGCACGACCTGCATTGGTTGCTGATTGCCCTCCGTGTGAGATTCAAGGTTTTGGTAACAACGTATAAAGCCCTGTATGGCTTGGGTCCGGGGTACTTGCAAGAACGTCTCCTTCCGCTGACAAATACCAGTCGTCCTGTGCGCTCCCACAGACAGGGGCTCCTGGGGATACCATCAGCTAAACAGTGTAGGCTGGCAGCCCCTAGGGGTAGGGCCTTCTCTGTGGGGGCACCCACCCTCTGGAACCAACTACCCCTTGAGTTGCGCTTGGCCCCTGATCTCCGCTCCTTCCGCCATGACCTCAAAACATGGCTATTTTTGCAATCCGGCCTGGACTGACAGGGGATCGGGGTTTTTAATTTGATTGTTTATTTGGCATAATTTAATATCTTTTTAATTTCTTTTAACTTTTGTACTTTCTGTCTTTTTATATGCGCCCTGAGTCCTTTGGGAGAGAGGGCGGCTTATAAGTCCAAATAAAACAAAACAAAACGAACAAACAAACTATATATATAGGCTTTCCAAACCCCTTTTGATCTTAGTGTCCTTAGAATAATTTAGAAAAGACTGTTAGGGGCTGAACAAGCCTGCATCTCTAAGTTTTGTGTGTTTCTTTAGGCATTCAGAGAACAAACCTAAAAAGCAAATTGAAAGGAAGGTGAATAGAGGGTGTTTTTTTTAAACGAATTAAAGCCACATGTAGTATGGTAAGAGAGGATGAGTGAGAGATTTTGGGCTGAGGGCATTCTGTATTAATCTCCTTTGCTTGCACGAAATAGGATTATTGGATAATTAGCCCGCCCATATCACAGAGCTGTAATTAAAAACCTACGGAAGCTAATTAATTTCCATGAAAATACTTCCTTTGAAACCATATTTTTACAGGCTTAAAAATAGCTTGGTTTATTTAAAAAGCAGAAGCTATTTCTGGGTAGTAACTCTTTTTACTGAGGTATATAAAATAGTCAAGATAGACCTACACCCATTATTCATGTCTTAGGATTTATTTTGCCAAACCTCCCACAGCCTTGAAGCAAAGCTCTGAATGTTTTTATCAGTTGCATTTCAAGACTTGGGGTTGATTGGTTTTCTTAACTATTAAAAGAAGGTCAGCTTGCATCCAGACGAAGGTTTCTTGGATCTCAGAATCTAACCTACCCAACATCTAAAGATGGTTTTGAATAACAAAATTCTCAGTCACCCAGGTTATAGTTGTATCAAAAGTGGTTTCTGTTTTGAAAAGGCAACTGGACTGAATTTTTGAGGAAAAAGAAATACAGCTGATGAAGCTTCCAGGATAGGAAGCAAAAAGTCTTCTTTTTCCTCAAAAAAATCAGCCCAGTTGTCTTTAAAAAAACATTTTTGATACAACAGAATAGCAGAGTTAAAAGGCACCTTGGAGGTCTTCTAGTCTAACCCTCTGCTCAAGCAGGACATACAGGTAGTCCTTGACTTACAACAAAACTGAGCCCAACATTTGTGAAGTGAGTTCTGCTCCATTTTACGACTTTCTGTCATGCCCCTGTTGGAGACTGATTCTGAGGGAGAGGAGGAACAGCCGACAGGGGGTGGAAGTGTGGCTCTGGAGGTTGTGGAGGAGGCTGGGGAAGGGCAGAGGCCGGCTGGGCAGTCAGAGGAGGACCCAGGCCTCTCCATCCTAGGACACGCAGGGAGGAGCGGATAAGGGAGGGACATGAATGGTCTATGGGGGAGGAAAGGGCCTTGATCCTCTTCATGGGCTGCAGCTGTGAGAACTGGTTAAAAGGACAGACATGCACATGGGTCAGTGCTGGAAACAAAGCGTGGAAGTATCTCTAGTCTGTCATTCCTCTCTGAGTTTGGTGTGTCCTTCCCAGTGTGTGTTCCGATATCAATGGACGTCTTCAAGTCCTTATCTTGCCTGGATCCCTTAATTGCTTCAGTGTGGTTTGTTTTGTTTTTGCTCTTTATAATTTATAGGCATTTTTACTTTAAATGGCATTTCCTCCTTTTGTAACTGCTTGTGGGGGTTTTTTGTCTCCAGTCAAGGATATTTGGAATTTTGAAGCAAAGTGAAGGAATAAAAGGGGCTTCACCTGTTTTTGTGACTGTGTTTATTTTGTATCCCACCCTGGGTCATCATACGCTTTCCTTGCCACAGCTGTTAAATCTGGTTACCTGTTGACTTTGCTTGTGCAAAAGGGAGACTGCAATTGTCATAAATATGAGTCATTTGCCAAGGGTTTGAAAAATTTGATCCTATGACCATGGGAATGCTAAAACAGTCGTAAGTGCTGTTGTAACTTTAAGCGGTCATTAAATGAATTGTGGTAAATCAAGTAGTCCTTGTACCACTTCAGAAAAATGGTTATCTAATCTCTTTTTTAAAAACCTCCAGTGTTTTAACCTGATGCTAGTTCTCCAAATGCAAGGTTTCCTGGCCTTTAAAAAAAAACCACAAATGGTTAAGTATTAATTTTTCTAAGTGGGAGGGCAGCTGAGCCAGCCATTTTTCCACACCGGAAAAGCCAATCGTACAGTGTTGGTTTAGTTTAGTCGGCTTTTCCGAAATCATAGAGCTGTCTAATCTGATGAATGCCTATTGATCAATGTTGCATGAGGCTTCGGTGTTCAAAAGCAGTGCAACCCCCGTGTGATGTGAATCCGTGGTTAAGTGTTGGACTAAGAACAGACTTGGTTGATGCCCACCTGGATCTCAGAAGGGGGTTGTCAGCCAAGCATTCTCTGCCCATCTTAGCATTATGGTTGTGAAGTTAAAATAAAGGGAAATCCACCTGTTGCTCACCTCAAACATTTGGAGAAAAGCCCAGGTATTAATCTGACAAATACACCGATAATAAATACATTAAAAATAAATCCCGGAGTCTGGCTTTCAAGGCTCTGTCCTCTGAGCTGACGGATGGCTGCTGGTCCAGCTGTCCTTCCAAATTCCCTTTTTCCACCCTTTGCTGATTTACAGAGAGTAGCAGGGACGTTCCTGTTATAAATCTCACTGTGCTTGCTTTCTTTAATATAGCTTTATACTATTACTTACGTCAAAACATCTTGAAGTAGTTTATAAAATATACATAGAACATAGAAGATGGAATAATAGGGTTGGAAGGGACCCCGGAGGTCTTCTAGTCCAACCCCCTGCTCAAGCAGGAGACCCTATACCATTCCAGACAAGTGGCTGTCCAGTCTCTTCTTCAAAGCCTCCAGTGATGGAGCACCCACAATGTCTGGTGGCAAGCAGTTCCACTGGTTGATTGTTCTCAAGATCAGGAGACGTCTCCTTAGTTCTAGGTTGCTTCTCTCTTTAAGCAAGCTGCCAGAAGTAGTTCTGTGTGCCTTCCTTGGTTTTGGGGCTGGATTAACAAGGTCCCCTTCCCCATTTTTCCCAGAAGAAGACATTGTCAGTTCTCTGAAATGGTCCAGACTGGGAAATCAAAGTTACAGATGCTGATATTATTTTTATTATGAGATTACAGTAACAGAATCTTGCAGGCCTGAGAGTTGTCCCAAAGGTGCTTTTTCAATGTAGTGTAATAATATACTCTAATCGCTAATCTCTAATCTCTAATGTAATCTAATCCCTAATCTCTAATGTAGTCTAATCTCTAATCTCTAATGTAATCTAACCTCTAATGTAATCTAATCCCTAATCTCTAATGTAATCTAACCTCTAATGTAATCTAATCCCTAATCTCTAATGTAATCTAATCCCTAATCTCTAATGTAATCTAACTTCTAATGTAATCTAATCCCTAATGTAATCTAATCTAATAGAAGAATGGAGGGAAAAGTGAGGTTTTTTTTTTTTTAATTACATTTATATGCCGCCCTTCTCCAGGGACTCAGGGCGGCTTACAATTTTTGGAGCACAACCCAGTGCGCTCAGCAATAGCCTTCATTCCATTGTATATGCCTGCTTATTACTAAGGGGCATTTTTACAAAGTCAGCTTATTGCCCCCAACAATCTTGGATCCTCAATTTACCTACCCCGAAAGGATGGAAGGCTGAGTCAACCTTGAGCCTGGTGGGATTCGAGCCTACAGCAGTTGTAGGCAGCTGGAACTTAAGTGCATGCAATTAACAGCCTGAGCCACCAAGCCTCCAGGTTGCTGGCGGAGATGGCAAAACTAACTGCTTTAATCGAAGAAGGCTTCCAGTTTTGTTTCTCCTTGGAAACCGCTTCTAGACTTCGTGTACGAGACAGGAGGAAAAAAATGAAGTTTTGACTTTGAGTGTTGTTGATTAGATTAGATTGTTGTTATAACAATGGCTAGTATTACTAAATATGTAAGAGACAAACGTTGAGAGTGAAATATTATTTTGTACTTCAGTTGGCAGTCAGTGCTTTTATTTTCTCTTCCTCTTTATCACACACCTTTCTTTTCCTTTCCCCCATTTCCCTGCTATCTTTATTTCCATATTAATATTTTGCTATGATAATCTTAATACAATTTGTGTGTGTATACATACATACATACATACGTACATACATACATACGTACATGCATACATACATACATAAGTGTATGTGTATATAAATATACATATACCTTTGAGTGTGGTGGCTCACGAGGTTAGATTGGCAGGCTCATGTTCAAGACCCATCACTGCTGCTGGGCGGGTGAGCTCCTGTCCACACGCCCCAGCAGTTCAAAAGTGAGCAAATGTGAATAGATTAATGGGTACTACTTTGGTGGGCAACTTCGTGGGGACACAAATGGAGCACTCAACTGGGTGTTCCATGGGCAACAGTGATGTTACTGGCAAATCCCTTTGCCATGGAAGAAAATAACAATTATATAATACTAGCTCGATACCTGCGCTTCGCTATGAAACTATGTGATTGGGCTTAGTTTGGGGAGGTAAATAAGGGGGGATTCTGCCTCTGCCTACCAGCATCCATTGGTATTCATCTGGCTAGCGTCCTGTCAGTGTGTGAGAGAGTTGAGGGCTTTTTGGAAACTGAAATAGTACTTGCTGTGTGAGCAAGAAGGAGACAGCAAGGAGCCTGGGTGTGGCTTAGCTCAACTGTTCTGTACTAAAGCTGCTTGGGGCTGGGAAACTAAAACTGAAACTCCTCTCCTCTGCTTGTGTTTTGCATTTGGAGCAGATTTCTTTCCAGGTGGGGAGGGGGAGTAGAACTCCTTAGCATCAGAGCGTGTTAATAATAATAATAATAATAATAATAATAATAATAATAATAATATAGGAAATACTCAAAATGCTCTGATGGTCGTTTCAAAAAATCCTTTCTTAGTGAGCCTCTAGAAGCCAAGAGGAACATAGGTGCCAAATTTCAAGTTTGTAGGCTTTATGGTTCTGGAGATTTTGTGATGATGCGTGAGTGGCATTTTGCTTTTATATAGATAGATAAATAAATAAAGCAAAATAAAGAGAGAGAGAGATTATTTTATCCGCCTCCATATTTGTCTGCATTTTAGTACTCCTTCCAAGCCAAGGAACTCGAGTCCCAGGCTGATTCTTGAGCTCTCTTGTGGATTCATTCATTCATTCATTCATTCATTCATTCATTCATTCATTCATTCATTCTCTCTCTCTCCCTCCCTCCCTGTCTCTCTCTCTCTCTCTGCGTCTCTCTCTCTTTCGAAAATCTGAGATCAAGTATTATCCGGGAAAGCAAATAAAGATTTTGACAGGAATATAACAACTGTCTGAAACTGGATATTGGGAGGATGACAAGCTATAAAGTCATTCTGGACAGTATTTCATAACATTTCCCCTTCCTTCTGGGGCTGATCACCTGCAGAGTTCCTTGGAGGCTGCCCCGCGTCTCTTTTTTCAGAGTCCCCAGTGGTTTTTTGCCAAGGAAAATCATTTTTTTGGTTCCCGTCATCTCAACTCTGCTTACCGTAAAGATATTTTCAGGAAAAAGTGAACCAAGTGCTGGAGGCCTCTTTTGCAGTCTCTCTCTCTCTCTCTCTCTCTCTCTCTCTCTCTCTCTCTCTCCCCCCCCCCTCTCTCTCTTCCTCCCTCCCTCCCTCTCTCTCTCCATAAACCTCTCCAGTCTGGCTTGTCATGGATTTGACATCTGCTCTCTGCCTACTGAATTACAGCTGTGTTCAGTTCCCTGCGGTGAGATTTACAAGGTGGAGTTGTTAGAGGAAAGTTTGCATTAAGTGAACAGACCTTGTGAAACTTGTTGCTACTACATATTTCCCCTCAAGGATCGTCTTTAAAAAAAATTGGAGGTTGGGATATAAACTGCTTTCTTGAATGGAAGAAGCATCTCTATTTTTATTTGCTTATTTGTATCCCGCTTTTATTATTTTTACAAATAACTCAAGGCAGTGAACATATCCCACAAATCTTCCTCTTCCTGTTTTCCCCAGTCACTCAGGTGGCTTTTGTGGCTAAGCCAGGACTAGAACTCACCATCTCCTGGTGACTGGCTCAAAGTCACCTAGTCAGCTTTCATGTCTAAGGCAGGACTAGAACTCATCGTCTCCTGGTGATTGGCCCAAAGTCACCCAGCTGGCTTTCATGCCTAAGACATGAACTAGAGCTCACTTTATCCCATGTTCTAGTCTGGTGTTTAACCACTGGACAAACTGATTCTTTGGGGTGTTTTGTTGGCTAAACGAATCGAATGGGTTTTTTCCTCTGTGGTATCTCAGCGTCTTCCTTCCAACTGGAAAAAGTAACTCATATTAATCCAGCAACAGAGTTTTTATTCTGTTATGAAATGCAGCTTCCAGAGCAGAGTGAAGACATTTGCGCCAAAGCTTTAAAAAACAAACAAACAAAAATGACTTAGTAAGTCGAAACTCTTTTTATAATAACCGAGTACTGTAATAATAATAAAAAAAATCTTTAAACATAACTACACAGAAACACATTCTCTCTCACAAATGGCAGACTCCTTCTAATCCCAGGCAGTTATATCATGGCTGAGAATACTTCGGTCTCTGCACAATTTAATGTGATTTGTAATAACTCGGGTCTATTATTTGCAGCAAAACAAAACCCACTTTCCATTGTAAAGCTTTAAAGAATGCAGCTGCTTGACAAGCGCCAACTGCACACCCTGATTGTAGGAGGAGGGGAGCTCATGCAGCATTTTGTACAGATTTATACAGAATAACAGAGTTGGAAGAGACCTTGTAGGTCATCTAGTCCAACCCACCCTCCCGAGCAGGAGGCCCTACACCATTTCTGACCGAGGGCAGTCCAGTCTCTTCTTGAAAGCCTCCAGTGATGAAGCTCCCACAACATCTGAAGGCAACTTCTGTTCCATTGGTTGATTGTTCTCCCTGTCAGAAAATTCCTCCTTATTTCCAGGTTGAATCTCTCCTTGATCAGTTTCCATCCATTATTCCTTGCCTGGCCTTCAGGTGCCTTGGAAAATAGCTTGATCCCTCCCTCTCTGTGGCAGCCCCTCAAGTATTGGAAGACTGCTATCCTGTCTCCCCTGGTCCTTCTCTTCACTAGACTAGCCAAGCCCAGGTCCTCTCATGACTGTTGCAGCATCCTCATGGTCACATGATTTACATTCGGATGCTTGGGGCAACTGACTCACATTAATGACGGTTGTAAGCATCCCCAGGGTGACATTATCCCCTTTTGTAACCATCTGCCAAGCAAAGTCAACTGGGAAGCCGCTCAATTCACTTAACAGCCATGTCACTAATTTAAGTAAGAGCCTTGGTGGTGCAGACTGTTAAACGCCTAGCATTTAAGTTCCAGCTGCCTGCAATTAGAGCAGGCTCGAATCCCACCAGGCTCAAGGTTGACTCAGCCTTCCATCCTCTCGGGGTATGTAAATTGAGGACCCAAGATTGTTGGGGGCAATAAGCTGACTTTGTAAAAATGCCACTTAGTAATAAGCAGGCATATACAATGGAATGAAGGCTATTGTTGAGCGCATTGGGTTGTATCCCAAAAATTGTAAGCCGCCCTGAGTCTTCAGAGAAGGGCGGCATATAAATGTAATTAAAAAAAAAAGACCTGCGGTGATTCACTGAAGAAACACAGAGAGAAAATGGAGTAAACTCACTTAACAAATTTCTAACTGAACAATGTAAATTCTGGGCTGAATTGTGGTCGTATGTTGAGGACTACCTGGGTTATGATCCTTTGGAGCAGGGGTCACCAACCTTTTGGACCTCAGGGACCACCAAACTCATAATTTTAAATCCTGTGGCCCAGAGACCCTGGGAAAATCCCAAAAAAGTCTGCAGGAAAATTCCCCACCCAGTTTTCCTATCAATTGATTGTTCTTTATTTGGGATCTCAGGATACTGTCTCCAGCTCCTTTATTGGGGGAGGGGGGAGAGAGAGACTTTTGGCTTCATGCAAGGAAAACAGCAGAAGCAGCAGAAGTCTTTCTTTCTCTCCCGCAAACTCCGCCAGAAATGAGTCTTTGTGAGACTTGTTGCGCAGGTGCAGCCTCTTGGAGCAGGAGGCCTTGCAGGGTTCCAAAGACCCAAACAAATAAAGACTCATTTCTGGTGGAGTTTGGGGGAGAGAAAGAAAGACTTTGGCTGCTTTCCTTGCATGCAGCCAAAAGCAGAAGAAGAAAGAAGCAGAAAAAAGCAGCCCGGTGGCAGGCCAGGCACATGGGGTGAGTGGGACAAGATCCCCGCTCATCCCTTTCCTTCCTTCCCTCACTACCTCATGTTTGCAATGCAAGCGACACAAGCCTTGTGTGCCTGCGGGCTATGTGGGTGGCGCAGCCTTGTGTTCTGCGCAGCCTGGATTAATTGTTTTGCGGGGTGCTTTGAGGGTGACATTCCTCTGCAGACCACCAAAATTTTCTCGTGGACCACCAGTGGTCCCCTGGCCCACTGGTTGGCAACCGCTGCTTTAGAGTAATTCTGCACAAGAGCTTAATTTAAAAAAAAAAAACAGGAAAAGACTGAATTATTTTACCCCCCTCCATATTTGTCTGCATTTTAGTACTCCTTCCAAGCCAAGGATCTCGAGTGCCAGGCTGATTCTTGGGCTCCCGTGTGGGTTCTCTTTGTGTGAGATGAGATATACTCAACTTCAAAGGGAGTTTCAGCATAAAATCTGCTAAACTAGACTTCATTAGGCAAATGTAATTCTGCTTTACACGGACTTAATTGGCTACGACTCTTCCTTCTCCACATAGGGAGAAGAGAACGCTCCGGTAGCTGCAGGCACATGTGAGCAGGTCAGAGTCTGATCTTGTGCTCCGCAGCGGGTCTCCTTGTATTGTGTAGGTTGTGGGATCTATTCTCAGTTTCATTTCCCCTCCTTGGCCTTAATTTCTTTGCAACTGATAATAAAGTGGACGTAATATGGATTTGGAGAGTATAGTATGTGCTGTGGAGCAGAGAACAGAGTAACAGAGTTGGAAGGGACTTTGGAGGTCTTCTAGTCCAACCCCCTGCTCAAGCAGGAGGCCCTATACCAGTGGTGGCTAACCTTTTTGGGCTCCTGTGCCAAAAATTGTGCATGTGCTTGCACACTCGCGCTCGTGTGCCAGCACCCAGAAGGCAATGTGTGTGCCCCCCATGCCTCCTATGCATGCGTGCGCAATCCCCACCCACCCCACCACCCCCTTACCTGCACTGCGCCTCACAGCTGATTTTCGGCTGGTTTGAGGCCTTTTTCGGCCTCCCAGAGGCTTGAGGAAGGCTTCTGCAGGCTTTGCAGGCTGAAAACTAGGCCCGTTTCATCACTTCTGGTATTTCCAGAAAACAGGAAGTGACAAAATGGGCCTAGTTTTTGGCCTGAAACATCTGCAGAATCCTACCTGAAGCCTCTGGGAGGCCGAGAAAGGCCTCAAACTTGCCAAAAATCAGCTGTGAGGCGCGTATATGCGCAGTGAGGTAAGCTTGCCTGCAGCTCGCATGCCAGCATAAATGGCTCTGCGTGCCACTTGTGGCATGCATGCCATAGGTTCGCCATCACGGCCCTATACCATTCCAGATCAGTGGCCATCCAGCCTTCTTCTTAAAAGCCTCCAATGATGGAGCAACCACAATTTCTGAAAGGAAGCTGTTCCACTGGTTGATTGTTCTCCCTGTCAGGAAATTTGTCCTTAATTCTAGTTGCTTCATTCCTTGATTAGTTTCCATCCATTGTTTCTTGTCCTGCCTTCGGGTGCTTTGGAAAATAGATTAACCCCCTCTTCATAATCAGTGCTGAAGAATATTTTTCAAAATTCCCTTTAAGCAGGTAGGGTTGTCAGTAACTCTTTAAAGCAGTGGCATCTTTTCCAGGGATTCCCAAAGGTGCTTTTTTTCAAGAGGCAACTGGACTTTCTTGTTTTTTTTCTTTGAAGACGTTTCGCTTCTCATCCAAGAAGCTTCTTCAGCTCTGACTGGATGGTGGGGAAGGGAAGGATTTACACTCCTTGCAGACAGCTGGTCATTTGCATCCTTTGAGAGGGTCATTGAGGCCACCTGGAGGTTTAACTGTGTTCTCAGGGTCACCTGAGTGGTGCAAATTGGCCTGGAGCCTTCTTGGAACTCAACAGAGGGGGGAGGGATACAACATCATCAATCTCCAATCTACATCACAGTCCTTTCAACAGTTCTAATAAGGCTCCACACCCATTTGCACCCCTCAGGTCCCCCCAATCCTTCTCTTCGATAAGCTGGACAATCCTAGCTCCCTCAACCATTTGTCATACAATTTAGCCTCCATCTTCATTGTTTTGCGGCTCTATTTCCTTTAGACCAGGGGTCTCCAAACTTGACAGCTTTAAGACTTGTGGACTTCAACTCCCAGAATTCCTCCTCCAGTCATGTTAGCTCAGGAATTCTGGGAGTCGAAGTCCACAAGTCCTACAGTTGCCAAGTTTGAAGACCCTTGCCTTAGACTTTGAAGGGAAGGAATATTTTTTGGTGGGAAATAGCCCTTCTGCATCTCATGGCATGAATTTTCCAGCTGAAGGTCCTGCAGATAGGATGAATTGCATTTCCAGAATAAGCATGTCAATATTCTGTGCCATGGTGGCGCAGTGGTTAGAATGCAGTATTGCAGGCTGACTTTGCTCACTGCCAGCAGTTTGATTCTGTTCGGCTCAAGGTTGACTCAGCCTTCCATCCTTCCAAGGCCTGTAAAATGAGGACCCAGATTGTTTGGGGACAAATAGACCGACTCTGTAAACTGCTTAGAGAGGGCTGTAGTAAAAGCATTGTGAAGCAGTATATAACTCTTAAGTGTTATTGTTATTCCTATCTATCATCTAACTGTGGTGGCAAAGTGGTTAGAATGTAGTATTGCAGGCCAATTTTGCCGACTGCCAGGAGTTCGATCCTAACCAGCTCAAGGTTGACTCAGCCTTCCATCCTTCTGAGGTGGGTAAAATGAGGACCCAGATTGTTGGGGGACAAATAGACCGACTCTGTAAACTGCCACTTCCTTGGTAGTTTCTGCCGGTCCAGTTTCTTTTAAGACTGGCCAAGTTGAAAGCCCTGTTGATTTCTTGGTCTCCTTGGACAGAAGCCGAGAAACATTAAAAAAAAAGCTGTTTCAACAAAAGTTTGGGAGTTGGTGGGAAGTGGGGAGGGAGCAGGCAAGAGGTTATTGGCCAAATCACTAGACCTGGAAGTCTGCCTTTCAGCTTGTCACTATTACTTTGTGACCTTATGGATCTTAAGGCTGCCCATCTGTTATTAGTGAATCTGCCTGTTAATAAGGGAGCTTATTCAGCAAAAGCAGTTGACCTGTAATCAATGGTGGATGCCAGAGATTGTAAATTAAGCAACAGCTGACGAGGTGCCTCCTGTGTTTTTGGCACCGTCCTGGAAAATGGCAGGAGTGGTGGGGGGGAAAGAGCTCTAAAGGCCAGTGAAGGGCACTTCCCTAAGGAAGCCAGGGTTCTGCACAGCTTGTCTACCCAGGAATAGGCATTGAGACAACCCCAGACGTCTGTTCAAAAATTCCTTCTACACTCCTCTGAGATTCTGTATTTGCCCCAAACAAGCATGAAAGACTTTAATGAAACGATTGTAATTTGGGCTGCTTGCAGCTACTTTAAAGAGTTGCACTAACTTTAATCAACTGACTTGTTAAAACAGCCCCATTTTTTTTCCTGAGGTGGCACAGTGGCTCAGCAGTTAAGACCCTGGGCTTGTCGGCTGGAAAGCCAAGCAGCCCAGGTTTGAGACCCGAGCTCCATGCGACGGGTGAGCTCCCTTCCTCACCTCAGCTCCTGCCCACCCAACTCCAAAGCAGGCAAATGTGAGTAGATAAATAGATACCACTTCTGTGGAAAGGTAGCAGTGCTCTGCGATATTATGCTGACCACATGACCACAGGAATGTCTAACCCTAACCCTGTCACAGGATTCCGGCAGTTCCCCCCATTTAAATCATGAGCCTCGAGCCAAACTTCCAGAACTTCAAAAGGATTTATTGGGAGTTAACATGTTTGGCACTGCCTGGGTGTAGCCGACTCTGAGACACATAATTAATTGTCACGCTTGACCCTGGTTTTCCCCCCACCCCCTGGGTGTATCGCAATCCATATTCTCCAATGGGACACATCTATAGCAAAGAGTCATGTTCTCCAGTTAGAATTTTGCACAGCAGACACTTCAGTCACTTAGTTACTATCTTTGAAAACATTTATGGAATGCACTTTTGATTTCCAAGCTTCTGCAATGCTCCTCCTCCTGAAAAGACCATAGAAATATTTTATGAGTTGACAAACCCTAACCCTGCTCAACGGCCCTTGAAACAGAGATGGGCACCAGCCCCTAGAGGTGGCAATGACTAGCAACGTAAAATCTGCAGGGACTCCTTTACATTTGTAGGTTTTTTCTGACCAATGCAGAACCTTAAATGAGATCTGGCTACCTTAAGAAAACAGCCCCAACAGGATATTTGCAGTAGGAGGGGTTAAAAAAGTCAAGATGGCAGTCACGACCCCATGACTGAAGCCCCACCCATTATGCAGGGCATGTTAAAGGGGGGGGGCTTCAGTCACACAATCATTTATTTATTTATTTATTAATGGGACTTGTATGCCACCCCATCTCCGAAGACTCGGGGCGGCTCACAACTAAAAACAGCAACAACAATAAATAGTTAAGAAAAAATTAAACTAAACAAGCCCCAAGAGAATACAAATACAAAATAAAAGAATAAAAGAATAAAACCACCCCACCCAAGAGGGTCACAACCCAGATTGGTCAAACAACCAGGTCTTCAAATCATGACGGAAGGTCAGGGACCAGGCAGAGCTCCAAGGGAAGTTGGTTCCAGAGGTCAGGGGCCGCGATAGAATAGGCTCGTTGTCGGGGGACCGCTGGCCGACATTGGCCGGCTGACGGGACCCCAAGGAGTCCTTGCCTATGTGCTCGCACAGGGCGGTTAGTAATCATGATGGCTATCTTGACTTTTTGAGCTTTTGTGAATGTGTCTGGGTTTATCCTTGCTTGTGGGCTGAAGCAGAGGTGGTATTCAGCAGGTTCTGACCGGTAGCGGAAATTTTGAGTAGTTGGGAGAACTGGCAAATGCCACCTCTGACTGGTCCCTCCCGCATCTCTTCTCTGCCTCCCATCAACTCCCAGCTGATTGGCTGGGTCTTCTTTGGTTGCCCTATACAGGAGAACGGAGCTGGAAAGCAGGTTAGTGGGGTGGGGAGGGAATGGGGATTTTGCAGTATCCTTCCCCTGCCACGCCCACAAAGCCACGCCATGCCCACTGAACTGGTAGTAACAAAATTTTGAACCCTACCACTGGGTTAAAGCCCTTTTTGTGAATTATTTTCAAATTGCACACAACCCTAATACTTTAGCATATATCTTGCGAGCTGAGTGTAGCCCCTGGTTACCATCTGGGTATTCACCCATAATAGCAATTCTGGCAATGTTATTACCAGTGAATACCCGAGGGTAACTGGAGGCTGCACTCAGTTGTGTGGCAATATACAGCCATATAATCCAGAAATAAATACAAAATAATTTAACAGTTCAAACTGTTGTGTGCTCAACAATATGTTTCCAAAAACTCTAACGGAAGTTTAGAGGTGCATGTTATCACAGCTGCATATCACTATGTAACTGTGATAACATAGAGCCTTATGCATAAAGGTGATGAAGGGATTGTATTTCAATAAAAGACTCTGGCCTCAATTTCTTAGTTAATTTTTCTAGAAATGGAAAATTTAACAAATGCCATATCCACATGCATTTCCAACAAGTGCTAAAGCAGTGACTGGGGAATTAATTCTAGGAGTTAAAAGTCCACACATCTTAAAATTGCCGTGTTTGGAAAAAATGCAACTATAGTATTCCTTTTCCAATTTTGACCTTTAGAAAATAGAACATAGAATAATAGGGCTGGAAGGGGTCTTGGAGGTCTTCTACTCCAACCTCCTTTTCAAGGCAGGAGACCCTACACCATTCCAGACAATTGGCTGTCCAGTCCCTTCTTAAAAGCCTCCAGTGATGGAGCACCCATAACTTCTGAAGGCAATCCATTCCACTGATTAATTGTTCTCCACAGTTCTAGGTTCTTCTCTCCTTGGTTAATTTCCATTTATTGCTTCTTGTCTTGCCTTCTGGTGCTTTGGAAAATAAGTTGATTCCTTGTCCTTTGTGGCAGCCCCTCAAATATTGGAACCCTCATCTCATGCCACCTCTAGTTCTTCTTTTCATCAAACTAGACATACCCAATTCCTGCAAGCGTTCTTCATATCTTTTAGCCCCCAGATTAGCCCCTTAATCATCTATACTGTTCTTCTCTGTACTCTTTCTAGACTTCAAAACGGGTGGGATTCTACCGGTTTGGACTGGTTCTATAGAACCGGTTGTTACGATTCTGTGCAGTTCGGATGTTGTGGTTCGCCGGCAGCAGGTGCAGATGGCTGAGGTCTCAGAGAGCGAGGACTCAGATGAGAGGCCTGCGTGTGAGGCAGGGATGGGGCCAGGACCATCAGGGAGTGGAGTGCTGTCTTCAGAGATTGTGGGGGCTGGCAGCAGTGATGAAGAGGCCCTCCCAAGGAGCCCATGCCCAGCGTGCATGCATGCAGGGCTGCTCGAAGGAAACAGCAGCTGCAGCAGCACGGGTGACTTGGGAGTAAGGCTGCAAGGTAATGGCCTCTCCCTGAGGAGATAAAAGCCAGCCTGAGAAACCGGAGTTCTGTGCAGGAAGTAAAGAAGTTCTTGCACTTCAAGCCTTGTGGAAGGTTGGACTATCTTGGACTATTTGGTTTGTGTTTGAAGACTTTTTGTTTGGAATATTTCTTGGCAACTTAATCTAGTGTTCTTGGCAGCCTTGCACAACCTTGGTAAGGCTTGTTCTTATCAGAGACAATTAGTTTTAATAGCCTTTTAATTGTGAATTAACGGAATTCGCAGAGAAGCATTAAAAGGTTTTGCTTTTATCTCTGTTTGGTGTTTGTTTACATGGAACAAGGTTTGGGTCAGACCAAAACTGGACACAGTACTACAAATGTGGTATTCTTTATAAAGATGTTTATTGCAAATATGGCATTGCATTAAATTATAGATCACTTGATTAAGTTTGGGTTTCCTTGCTTTGTTTATAATGGGTTAAAAGCCTTTACAGAATAATTTGCAATAATAGAATTGGTCATAATGAACTATTTTTTCCCTTTACATTTTCTCCAACAAGTAGCATGTAGCAAGATTGCTAATCTTTCTTAATTATTGCAGGTTGCCATCTATAGATTAATTTCCTGAATTGTGAAGATGTTCTCACAGGAAAAGTGTCTAAAATTTATTGCCAGACTTTATCTGGAATACTTCCAATGAAATCAAACTCCCAAATATATATATATATTTTGCCTGTTGGATTCAGAATAGTAATCATATCTTGTTCATTGCTAAATTATCACCACCATTGCTTGGTTTTTACATTTGCTGTCACACAAGTTTTCTACAAAATCTAGATAGTTTTAAGTTTATAAAATTGATGGAAAATCTAGTTTTTGGCACTATTTCAAGCAGATCTAAAATAAGTAGAATGCCATCATGAAATAGACGTTGTATTTCAAACAAATAGAGAGATGGTATTGATTTCAATCAGTGACCAGCTAAAAGAAAACATAAACAAGTTACTGCAAGAACAAACCATACAAATATAATGGTTTTGAACGTGAAAAAGTAAGGGAATATGTATATATTAATAGTTTTTAAAAAGCTAAGAAGAAGAGATGATGTCCAAACTAGGATGAAATAAGCTCAGAGAGAGCCAAGCTAAAAAACCCCAAGGACTCCACAATTCAGCTTAGTAAGATTACACTTGGAATACTTCATCCAGTTCTGTTAGAATAGAATAGAATACTTTATTGGCCAAGTGTGATTGGACACACAAGGAATTTGTCTTGGTGTAAATACTCTCAGTATACATAAAAGATAAGATACATTTGTCAAGAGTCGAGAATCATCAGGTACAACACTTAATAATAGTCATAGGGTACAATAAGGAATCAAATCATATTAGGAAACAGTCAATATAAATCGTTAGGATACAAGCGACAAGGTTACAGTCATACAGTCACAAGTGGGAGGGGTTGGGTGATAAGGAGTGATGAGAAGATTAACAGTAATAGTAGTGCAGACTTTGTAATAGTTGCACAGTGTGGAGGGAATTATTTGTTTAGCAGAGTGATGGCATTGGGGAAAAACTCCCTTGTGTCTAGTTGTTCTGGTGCAGGGCTCTATAGTGTTTGAGGAAGGAGTTGAAACAGCTTATGTCCGGGATGTGAGGGGTCTGGAGATATTTTCACAGCCCTCTTTTTGACTCGCGCAGGTCCTCCATGGAAGGCAGGTTGGTAGCCATTGTTCACCACAAAATAAAAAAAGATGTTGAGACTCTAGAAAGAGTGCAGAGAAGAGCAATAACGATGATTAAGGGGATGGAGGCTAAAACATATGAACAACGGTTGCAGAAATTGGGTTTGTCTAGTCTACGAAAAAGAAGGACTAGGGGTCATATGATAACAGTGTTTGAGGAGCTGCTACAAAGGGAGGGTGTCAACCTATTTTCCAAAGTACCAAAAAACAGGACAGAAACAATGGATGGAAACTAACTTTACTATATAAGGGTTGATAAAACTTTTCTTATCCAATGGGAGGAAATTAATATGATGTTAGAACAACTTGCAGCGTGTAGGAGTATGAATCTTCTTTGTTAGCAAAGGGTACCTGAGGCTTCATCACAAGGCTTAGGAGTCTGCAGGCCAAAGTGTATGATGAATGGTTGTGGGGAATGGAATGGAATCAGTGGTGGGATTCAATTTTTTTTACTACCGGTTCTGTGGGCGTGGCTTGGTGGGCATGGCAGGGGAAGGATACTGTAAAATCTCCATTCAGAGTTGGTATTGGCCAGTTCTCCAAACTACTCAAAATTTCTGCTACTGGTTCTCCAGAACTGGTCAGAACCTGCTGAATACAACCTGTGAATAGAATGGAGTGGAATGGGATGGGATGGGATGGGATGGGATGGGATGGGATGGGATGGGATAGGATAGGATGGGATGGGATGGGATGGATAGGATGATAGATAGGAATGGGAATGGAATGGAATGAAATAGAATAGAATAGAATATTGAAATGAGGAATGGAATAGTAGAATAGAATAGAACAGAATAATGAATGGAATGGAATAGAAATTAGAATAGAAATTAGAATAGAATAGAATAGAATAGAATAGAATAGAAATAACAGAGTTTGAAGGGACCTTGGAGGTCTTCTAGTCCAACCCCCTGCTTAGGCAGGAGACCCTACACCACTTCAGACAAATGGTTGTCCAATCTCTTCTTTAAAACATCCAGTGTTGGAGCATTCACAACTTCTGGAGGCAAAGCTGGAGGTATATCTAGTCCACGGGTATCAAAGTCACTGCATCACCTTGCTGTCATGTGACGTATCACGTCGTTTTTTGTGGAGCTAGGATGGCCGTGGCCTGCACATGACACATCCGGCCCACGGGCCGCAAGTTTGACACCCGTGGCCTAGTCTAATGAAGAGAAAGACTGGGGGTGACCTGATAACAGACATCCAATATTTGTGGGCTGTCACAGAGAAGAGGGGGTCAACCTATTTTCTAAAGCAGCATCTCCCAACCTTTTGGGGCACCAGGGGCTGGTTCTGTGCAGAGAGGTTTTTCCGTGGCCCGAGGGGGTGTGGTTTCATATGCTGCCTGCATCTCACGGATGGGGCTTTGCTTGTTTGCCAGCCTGGTTTCTGGCAGGCCATGGACGGGTGCTGGTTTATGCACCAGGGGTTGGGCATCTCTGTTCTAAAGCACCTGAAGGCAAGATAGGAAATTGTTAATTGTTAGTTTGGCAGGAGGTGGGGCAAGTAACAGGAGCTCACTCCATCGTGTGGCTCTCGGGTCTCGAACCTGGTTTGTCATCTCTCCAGCTGACAAGCTCAGCATCTTTAACTGCTGCGTCATCGCGCTTCCCACGTGGAGAGATAGAACAAGTTTTGCTTCTTGCTGGTGTTCGGGCTATACGTCACTGCTGTTTCATTGGTTTCCTCTTATTGCTTTCCTTTGAGTGGCAACATTCATGATGGCATTCCAGATTTCTTCCTCTTCACTCCTTATCGCCTATCCCCTCCCACTTGTGACCGTATGACTGTAACTTTGTCACTTGTATCCATACGATTTATATTGACTGTTTCCTAGTATGATTTGATTGCTTATTGTGCCCTATGACTATCATTAAGTGTTGTACTTTATGATTCCTGACGAATGTATCTTTTCTTTTATGTACACTGAGAGCATTTGCACCAAGACAAATTCCTTGTGTGTCCAATCACTCTTGGCCAATAAAGAATTCTATTCTGTTCTGTTCTGTGTGTCCAATGTAAAGAATTCTATTTCTTCCCATTCCCTTTCCATTCCAATATTCTTTCTATTCACCATTCCATTCCATTCCATTCCATTCCATCCCATCCCATCCCATCCATTCCATTTCCAATTCCATTCCAATTCCAATTTCTATTTATTCCTATTCCATTCTCTTTCCTATTCCTATTCCTATTCTATTCTGTGGGGCAGGGTGGGGCCCTATGGCTTTCAGATTCCTGGTATCTTTTCTTTTATGTACACTGAGAGTTTGCACCAAGACAAATTCCTGTGTGTCAATCACACTTGGCCAATAAAGAATTCTATTCTCTTCTATTTCCACGCATGGACTGTGTGGGGCAGGGTGTGGGGCAGGCTAGAGGGGGCTTCGACATTCATAACTGGTAAAACTTATTAATGTCCTTGTCATCTGGAGGGATCTGCTCTAATGAAAATATAATGTGTGTTTCAGAGAGGGAACAGACATCTTTGCATCTGTTGGCCCCCTCAACGATTCAGCAAAAGATGCTGCACCCTGCTCGCTCAATCATTATCAGCACAAACAGCTTTAAGCCAGTGTGGGTTTGTTTCCAAGTTGCAGGGGTGGGAATTGTTTCTCCCTTACAGCAGCACTTGAGGGAAAAAAAAAACCATTCTTATGTGACAGTTGTTAGTGCTTTCTTCAGGAGACCGAGAAGCAAGAACTCTGGTGCCCCACTGAAAGGGCAAGGACACTGGGCAACCTGTGATCTGTGGTGGCTTCATGTCTCCAGAGATAAAGCCACCTCCATGATAACAGAATAATGGAGTTGGAAGGGAACTTGGAGATCTTTTAGTCCAATGTCCAGCTTAGGCAGGAAACCCTATACCAGGGGTTGGCATGGCTTGGTGGGCGTGGCAGGGGAAGGATACTGCAAAATCCCCCTTCCCTCCCCACCCCACTAACCTGCTTTCCAGCTCCCTTCTCCTGTGCAGGGCAACCAAAGAAGACCCAGCCAATCAGCTGGGACTCGAGAGGCAGAGAATAGGTGGGGGCGGGGCCAGTCAGAGGTGGGATTTGCCGGTTCTCCCAACTACTCAAAATTTCCACTATCGGTTCTCTAGAACCAGTCCGAACCGGCTGAATACCACCACTGAATCCAGGGGATTGGCGATTGGCTTGCACTTACAAAAACTATAGCATCCCATGTCCCAAAGGTGCTTTTTCAGGAGGCAACTGGACTTTCTGGTTTTTTCTGTTGAAGACATTTCACTTCTCATCCAAGAAGCTTCTGCAGCTCTGACAGGACACTGGAGAATAGAACGATTTATATTCTTTGCAGACAGCTGGTCATTTGCATCCTTTTTAGAGAGTCGTTGAGGCCACTTGGAGGTTTATCTGTGTCTTCAGGGTCACCTGAGTGGTGCAAATGGTTCCTGTAGTCTGCAATTTTTCCTTTTCCCACACCATTCCAAGGGTGTCCATCCTAAATTGCTTAGCAAAAAAGTCTGTAGAGATCCTCCATCCTCCAGGTCATGGTTTCCCAAAGGTGTTTTTTTTTCATGAGGCAACTGGACTTTCTTGTTTTTTCTCTTGAAGACTAAAGACTCTAAAGTTTCTAAAAGGATGCAAATGACCAGCTGTCTGCAAGGAGTATAAATCCTTCCATTCCTCACTGTCCTGCCAGAGCTGAAGAAACTTCTTGGATGAGAAGCAAAATGTCTTCAGAGAAAGTCCAGTGGCCTCCTGAAAAAAGAATCTTTGGGACAACCATCACTGGGATGACTGAGAATCTCTACAGACTTGTAGCTATATAATTTGGGATGAACACCCTTGGAATGGTGTGGGAGCAGGAAGGGATTTCCAGAGGGAAAACATTGCAGGCTACAGGAACCATTTGCACCACTCAGGTGACCCTGACGACACAGATAAACCTCCAAGTGGCCTCAACGACCCTCTAAAAGGATGCAAATGACCAGCTGTCTGCAAGGAGTATAAATCCTTCCATTCCCCCACCATTCAATCAGAGGTGAAGAAGCTTCTTGGATGAGAAGCAAAACATCTTCAAAGAAAAAAACAAAAACAAAGTCCAGTTGCCTCCTGAAAAAAGCACCTTTGGGACAGCCATGACCTGGAGCATGGAGATTCTCTACAGACTTGTGGCATCCGATGGTCCGTGATCGCCATCTGCGACCTGGCCTGTCAGCTTCCCACAAGCAAAGTCAATGGGCAAAGTCAGCAGGGAAGGTCACAAGTCAGTGTGCTAAGTCTCTGGCACTTGGCAGCCACTTACCTGCCTGCTGGCCTGCTAGTGAGCTACCTGAGGCCTGCAATTTTCTTGCCGGCTGACTTCAGTTGCTGGAAGCTAACAGGAAATCGAGGTCCTCACTTAACCGACTGCGATAATTGCTGAACAAGAGCGAGAGCAAATCCCACGATTGCTGTGCACAGGTACAAGGATGACAGAAGAAGTTTCATTGTTTCGTGAATTTTGAAGGTTAAGGATCAGAACGATGTTTCAGTCTGGTCTTTTTCAATTCTTCTTTTGGTTCGCTGAAAGAATCCCTGATTGGCTCATGTTGTTCCCTGAGCTTCATGTTTCAAGACTAGCAGAAGTGAAAAGAAAGCTCAGCTTACAATTTGCTTGTATGGGAAGGGAAAACGAGTGAAAGTCAACACATGGCCACACCTTTCAATCCTACAATCCTTTGAGGACTTCCTGGGATTTGGGATCATGCCTTGGATTTTACTTTCTGCTTGAAGACAAATTTCAGCTTCACCAGATGTGATCTTCCAGGGTTTAGTTCCAAAGAGGGAAATTCAAGCTATACTACCTGTACCTTGTCCTCTAATATGATAAGTGTGTGTCTTTGTGTGCTTGGCAAGAACTGTTCCTTTCAAAAGCCAAGATAATAATGTTCTATTCTACCAAGGTACTACTGGTTTTATTTAAAAATATATCTGTTGCTGAGACACACATTATTTGTTCATACACACAAACTTCCTTCAAGGGGTCTCTCTGAGAGAGAGGGAGAGGGGAGGGAGAGAGAGAGAGAGGAGAGACAGACAGAAAGAGAAAGTGAGAAACAGAGAGAGACACACACACAGAGACATAGAGAGAGACAGAGACAGAGACAGAGAGAGACAGAGAAAGAGAGAAAATGAGAGACAGAGAGACAGACAGACAGAGAAAGAAAGAGAGAGAGACACAGAGAGAGACAGAGAAACAGAGACAGAGAGAGAGACAGAAAGACAGACAGACAGAGACAGAGAGGGAGAAAAAGAGAGAGAGAGAGAGAAAGAAGCAGCAATTGTGATTGAAAATAATAGTATCACAATACTTCACTGTAAGCATCCTTTATTGGGAGGATTTTTCCCTGTCCTGTTTGTTTCCATGAGTTCTTTAGGTTACTCCTTACACCCCTCATCATGTGTGTGTGTGTCTGTGTGCATGTGTGCACTTGCACATTGTTCCTGCTCACAGTGATTATTTGGAATCGCTTGTGGTGATGTGCTAATGGCAGTTCAATTAATATGATAAGATCTTAATTGGCTGTGTAGAATATTGTCCTTTCTAATCTGTTCCGAAATTCTAAGGCTTACTGACACATGAATGACTATAATTCCCCCAAATTGTAAAATTGAGCTCTTGACTGGCTGGTGAGGGTAAGGCAGAGAAAGGGGGATTGTGAGTAGACACCACGGAGTTTGGACAAATTGTTAGGGGATGGCTGTGGCAACATCAATGTGGTTGTTTTTTGGCTTGGCTGTCCACTTGGGATATTCAGGGGCATCTGAATTTTGGTCACATGACCATGGAGTGGTGCAATGGTCCTAAGTGTGAAAAATGGTCATAAGTCACTTTTTCCAGTGCCTTTGTAACTTCAAAGAGTCACTAAATGAATGGCTGTAAGTCAAGGACTACCTGTAACGAAGAAACTACTCTGAAGTTTCTACTCATACTATTCTTGGTTCCTTGTTCCTGACGTACTCTGACTGGGGAATTCTGGGAGTTGAAGTCCACCCATCTTAAAGTTGATGGGGCTGCAAAACACCTGAAATACAGGTAGTCCTTGACTTACAACAGTTTGCTTAGGGATCGTTCGACCTTTCAATGGCCCTGAAGAAAGTGACTTATGATCATTTTGAGCCATGGTGGTGCAGTGGTTAAAATGCAGTATTGCAGACTAATTCTGCTGACTGCCAGCCGTTTAATTCTCATTGACTCAAGGTTGACTCAGCCTTCCATCCTTCCAAGGTTGGTAAAATGACAACCCAGATTGTTGGGGTCAAGAGGCTGACTCTGCAAACCACTCAGAGAGAGGTATATAAGTCTGAGTGTGATTGCTATCCTTCCTTCCTTCCTTCCTTCCTTCCTTCCTTCCTTCCTTCCTTCCTTCCTTCCTTCCTTCCTTCCTTCCTTCCTTCCCTTTCTTATGTGGTGACACAGTGGTTAGAATGCAGGATTTCAGGCTGATTCTGCCCACTGCCAGGAGTTGCTTCCTGCAAAGGCTCCTGGCCCTTTGCTCGTTCTTTATGTCTTATGGGACGGGCCAATCATCTTCAAGCCTTACTCCTGTGTCTCCCCTTTTGTCTTAACTGCTCTTGCCTTCTGGCAGCTCTGCATAAGCACACACTTGGAACAGGCTCCCCTTCTTCCTCTGCCTCGTTGCTGTCACATTCTGGAGGCTCTGGAGTCAGCACCCCACTCCCAGATGGTCCTGGCCTCATCTCTGTATGAGACGCAGGACCCTCGTCCAAGTCCTCGCCAGACTCCCGGGCTGGCCCATGTTCCTCCCCACTGTCCAACTCAGCTACTTTCTCTGCAGGCTGCCGGCAGACCACAACACCTATAGTGGCTTGTCTACCCAACTGTGATTAGAGCAAGCATGAATAACTGCTGTATGTAAACCCAGTTCATATCCTAGTTAAAAGAGCCAGGATTCATGGTTTATACAGCTGCATCCCATCCTTTCCTTTTGGTTTTGCTTGTACCTTAATAGTCCCACAAGAGCAATCTATCATCTGAGACAGAAAAAATGCTTTTTAAAAGAGCACTTTTTTCCCATTTAGGGGCTTGTGTTGTGTCACCGAGAAGGGTTCCAACTTTTATGCCACGCTTTGTATCTATTGTGTCCTCGTGTTTGTCTGTTTCTATATTGGGGACATCAAAAATCAATCAAAAGGGGTCTCGATCCAATTTCAGCTGACAAGATCTTATTCTGGATTCCCCTCCCATATTTTTTGGCAGATGTGGATTCGGTAAATTTTGTTTGACAACTTAAAATAAATTTGAGCTGATTTATGGCTCTCTTCTTCCTGCAGAGATTTGGCTCATCTGTTGAATGAGTGGTAAGGGGAAAAAAAACTTTAAAAAATGAGGTAATTGGTTTTGGGTAAGCAACTGCTAAAATACGTTGCTTTCCAATTTAGTCTTTTATTTTTGAAATAAACTTGGGAACATGAGTACGTTACAATAATTCAGTATGGTGGACCAGATAGTTAATAATGGCTTGGAAGTTAGAGGCTGATTGGATGTAGAAGAATCAGGGTTAGACTTCAGGGGTGGGATGCAAATATTTTACTACCAGCTCTGTGGGTGTGGCTAGGTGGGTGGCTAGGTGGGCATGGCCATGCGACTGGGTGGGCGTGGCTTCTTCTTTTTTTTCAGACCTACCCCCCCATGCTCCATTTTTGGGCCTCTGGGAAGCCTCCTGGGCAAAGCAGTAAGACAGCGAGGGGGATCCCGGCACAGCTGATCATCAGAACAGCTGATCATCGGGGGAAAAAACAGAAAAAAGAAATATCAGTTTGGTCGAACAGGTAGCTGTTTTTAGT
The DNA here is from genome assembly GCA_009733165.1 of Naja naja. Taxonomy (NCBI): domain Eukaryota; kingdom Metazoa; phylum Chordata; class Lepidosauria; order Squamata; family Elapidae; genus Naja; species Naja naja. The sequence continues at coordinate 20,486,551 of CM019163.1, read as the reverse complement.
ACCAGTTCGGCTGAACCAGGCCGAACTGGTAGAATCCCACCACTGTTAGACTTAGTTTGGAAGTAGCCACCAGAAACTCCTTCAGATCCTTTAGGGGTGATAACTCCCAATCTAGAAATAGAATTTTTTTTTAAAAAAAATTGTAGTTCCAAACGTGGGAAGAATCCCTGCCTTTTTCACAGGCAACGTGAAGGACAAGAGGTTTAAACTAAGAGTTGTGATACCATCCTAACAATAGCAATAGCATTTAGACTTCTATACTGCTTCCCAGTGCTTTCCAGCCCTCTCTAAGCGGTTTACAGAGTCAGCCTCTGGCCCCCAACAATCTGGCTCCACATTTTACTCACCTCGGAAGGATGGAAGGCTGAGTCAACTTTGAGCCTGGTGAGATTCAAACTGCCAAATTGCAGGCAGCCAGCAGTCAGCAGAAGGAGCCTGCGGTACTGCATTCCAACCACTGCACCACCGAGGCTCACTTGACCCCATTACTGCTTTCAATTCACTTTTACCACACTTCATACTATACTCTTCTTTTCCTACATGTTTAGCCTAAAGGAAGGAAGACTGGGGGGAAGACAGGATAGCCATCATCTAATACTAAAAAGTTGGCGTCTATTTCATTGTTTGTAACAGTGGTGGGATTCAAATTTTTTACTACCGGTTCTGTGGGCGTGGCTTATTAGGCATGGCATGGTTTGTTAGGCATGGCATGGCTTGTTAGGCATGGTGTGGCTTGGTGGGCATTGTTAGTATATATCTCCATGAGGAGAAATGAGTGCAGCCAGGAAAGCGTGAGTAGAGAGACAATGAATAAGACACTTGACACGAGTAGTATACTGAATACAGGAAACGTTGGTTTTACTATCAGTGAGGATTTAGCAGAGTCCAAAAACAGTCCGAGTCATACATGAAACAAGTCAGTCAGTATCTTAATGCTATTCCAAATATCAATATGTCCTTGTCCTTACCAATCAGCAGGCACAGTTCGTAGTTTGTCAAAACAGTAGCAAACTCACATCCAATAGACAGTAGGCAGAGAGCAGAGAGCAGAGAGAGAACCAGGTTTCTGGCTCCATCTTATGGCCGGTTGCTGTAGCCACAGCCAATCACATTCCGGCTACTCTTAAAGTGACATATACTTTCAATCCTGGCTTATATATTACAAACCCAAATGTTAGTTATACTAACAGGCATGGCTCAGTGGGTGTGGCAGGGGAAGGATACTTGCAAAACCCCCATTCCCTCCCCACCCCACTAGCCTGCTGTCAACTATAAAACATGTATACAAAATACATTCGTTGGATGATACACCCAGAGGGGTGGGGGTGGGGAAGCAGGATCAAGGGTGGCAGTGAATTACGTATCTCAGAGTTGGCTACACCCAGATTAGAGCCAGATGTAGAATGTTACCTTCAAATAAATTCTGTTTAGTTTTGGGAGTGTGGCTCAAGGCTCATGATTTAATTGGAGTAATTGCCAGAACCCTGACACCTGCTTTCCAGCTCTGTTCTCCTGTGCAGGGCAACCAAAGAAGACCCAGCCGATCGGCTGGGGCTCGATGGGAGGCGGAGAAGAGATGGGGTTGGTGGGGCCAGTCAGAGGTGGGATTGGCTGGTTCTCCGAACGACTCAAAATTTCTGCTACCGGTTCTCCAGAACCGGTCAGAACCAGCTGAATATACCACCTCTGGTTTGTAACCTTCAATGGGGTGAAATGCGGCCTTGTAGGGCAACCATTTTGGAATCGCCGTACCCCAAATAAGTTGTCCCCAGAGAAAACTGACTATATTGACTGAGCCTTCCATCCTTCCGAGGTGGGTAAAAGGAGGACCCAGACTGTTGGGAGCAAGAGGCTGACTCTGTAAACTGCTTAGAGAGGGCTGGAAAACACCATGAAGCAGTAAAAAAAGTCTAAGTGGGAAGGAAGAAAGGAAGGAAGGAAGGAGGGAGGGGGGAGGGGGGGAGGGAGGGAGGGAGGAGGGAGGGAGGAAGGAAGGAAGGAAGGAAGGAAGGAAGGAAGGAAGGAAGGAAGGAGCAAGAGGCTGACTCTGTAAACCGCTTAGAGAGGGCTGGAAAACACCATGAAGCAGTAAAAAAGTCTAAGTGGGAAGGAAGGAAGGAAGGAAGGAAGGAAGGAAGGAAGGAAGGAAGGAAGGAAGCAAGAGGCTGACTCTGTAAACCACTTAGAGAGGGCTGGAAAACACCATGAAGCAGTAAAAAAGTCTCAGGGCTATTGCTATTGCTATATTGTGTTGTCCTGCAATGGCGGCAGTGAGTTGGCAGAGGTGACTGGGTGATGGCAAGGGGACCACACTGAGCTGGCCGCCCCCCCCCCCAAGCTGGCCAAACCACATTGTCCCATTCCCTCCTCAGACTGGCTCCATTCATTTCTGCCTCGATATTCTTTTGCACCCAATACACACTATTTTGCACATAATATCCATCTTATGGCACAGTTTCTTGATGTTTGGCTCAGGGTGTCCTGTAAACACATTCTAGGCATGAATGAATGGTTTATAAAGCATTGTTGATTTGTACATTAAAGTGTCGGAAACAAACAAACCAACATTTCTAGCTTTATTGGTCCGTTCTCTCAGTCAGCTACTACTGTACCAGAAATCCCTTTCCAGGCTGCTTATTGTCAGCTTCACACCGCAGGTGGAGGTGTGAATTTTGACTTTTTTAGCCCATCGTGTGATTTTACAAGAATCCTTTGCCTGAGAGGCCTTTAGAGAGCTATTTTTGTCCAGATTTTTTTTTTACTAGGTACCTCGATTAATGCCGTGTTTGACTGCAAAGGTAACCATTGCACTGCTATCCCGAACTCCGGTCCAAAGCTCCCAGCGTTTGGAGAAGGTGTAAATTCTTGGTATCTGTTATGTATTCTCTCACAAAAGATACTTCTCAGAGATATGTCTATTTCCAGAATAGGCACAGCAGCATTACAGGTAGTCCTGGACTTACAACAGTTCGTTTAAAATTACAAGGGCACTGAAAAAAGAGTCTTATGACTGTTTTTCCACACTTACGACCAGTATCCTCATGGTCACAGGATCAAGATTCGGATGCTTGGCCACTGGCTCATATTTATGATGGTTGGAATGTCTTGGGGTCATATGATCCTCTTTTGCGACCGCTTAGAGAGGGCTGTCGAAGTACTGCGAAGCGGTATATAAGTCCAAGTGCTATTGCTATTTTTCATACTTATGACCGTTGCAACATCCCCATGGTCACCTGATTTACATTCGCACGCTTGGCAACTAGTTCATATTTACAACTGTTGCTGTGTCCCAAAGTCACGTAATCGCCCTTCTGCGACCTTCTGACCAGCAAAGCCAATGGGGAAGTGTTGTGGTTCGCTGGCAGCCGGTGCAGATGGCAGCAGAATCGGACAGGGAGGAAGAATGGGGACCAGTCTGGGAGTGTGGGGAGGACTCAGACGAGGGTCCTGCATCTGATGCAGAGATGGGGCCAGGACCATCTGGGAGTTATGTGCTGACTCCGGAGCCTTCGGGGTCTGGCAGCAGCGAGGCAGAGAACCCAGGGGAGCCTGTCCCCAGTGCGCGTGTGCGCAGAGCAGCCAGAAGGCAAGAGCAGCTGAGACAAAAGGGGTGACTCAGGAGTAAGGCTGGGAGGTGATTGCCCCTCTGATACAGTATAAAGGACAGGCAAAGGTGACGACACCTTTGCAGGAAGCAAAGTCATTCATTCTGTTCGGATTGAACCTTGAAGCTCTGTGTGGACTTTGTACTTCGGTTGGCTTTTTATAATTCATTTGGCCCTTTAGTGGTTGTCAGCAATTCAAAGGAGAGAAAGGTGGGTGCTTATCTCGAGGGACTGTTTGGGACTCATTACTATCTGGGAATGAAAATAATTCCTAGCGTTGAAATAAAGCAAGAGTTGTTTTAACTAAGCGTGTGCTTAATTACGGTCTCGGGAAGCCTTAGTCAGAACAGGAAGCCAGATTCATTCAACAACAGTGTTACTAATTTAACAATTGCAGTGATTCGCTCAACAACTGTGTCAAGGAAGGACATAAAATGGGGCAAAAATCACTTGACAAACATCTCACTTAGCAACAGAAATTTTGGGCTCAATTGTGGTCGTAAGATGAAGTCTACCTGTACAGGCCACAACCTGGACATTTAGCAGAAGACATGTGTAACCCACAAGGGAATGGTGCGGTGCACAGGTGGTTTTCAGCAGGTTCTGACCAGTTGTGGAGAACCGGTAGCGGAAATTTAGTTTGGAGAACTGGCAAATCCCACCTCTGGCTGGAGATTTTACAGCATCCTTCCCCTGCCACGTCCACCAAGCCACGCCCACAGAACCGGTAGTTAAAAAAATTGAATCCCACCACCGGTGCGGTGGTCTTCACAATCAGGAGGCTGTGAGTTCGTTCTTAGGTAGAGGCAGGTATTTCGCTCTCTGGGCACACTGAGAATATATCTGCTGCTGCTGCTGCAAACAAACAAACAAACCCAAAACCCTCCACATTGGCAACAGGAAGGGCATCCGGCCAGTAAGCACTCAGCTCCATTCAGTTGCCCAGACTCCATCCCTCAGGGGATTATGGGGTTGTTAACTTCCCAGGATGCTGTTTTCCCTCAGAGAGAGGGGTGTGTGTGTATGTATACCAGATGGATAGACTTCTAAACCAAACTCCTAAACTGCAACCATCTGCTGTTTTATCTGCTGAAGATGCCTCAGAGGTGGAATATTTTGGAAGCCCACGGTGGGTTGAAGGCTGGGAGGACAAGGAAGGTGATATAGGGAACCCACATAATTCAAGAATTGGTTAGAATGCAGCCTCTTTAATTCATGCCCTTTTGGGAGCCCATTTCCTACCTTCCCTTCCCTTGGTTAGAGAAAGGTTTTTGGTTTTTGAAGTCCTCTGCTTTTGGCTCTTTGTAAGGAGCAGCAGACGAGGTGAGAGAAACGGGTCGCGAGCTGCAGTTCTCCAGAGGTTTTGGACCCGGCCTCTTCTTCCATACGAAGAAGAGAGTTTTGCTGAGAGACGATGAAAGGTCCAGCTAGGTCACCTTTTGGAGGTAACCAGGGGCCCAAGGGATCTTTTACTTACCTGGACCAGGGCAGCTGCTCAGTGCATTCCTGAGGGAAAACACTGGACAAGGACAATATGCGGTTTGATTACAGAGGTGATTGTAACTGTCTGCATTCACTCTATGTGAGAATCCCTTCCTTCCTTCCTTCCTTCCTTCCTTCCTTCCTTCCTTCCTTCCTTCCTTCCTTCCTTCCCTCCCTCACTCCATCCCTTCTTTCCTTCCTTCTCCCTTCCTCCTCTCTTCTATTCTTCCCTCTTTTTTCCTTCCTTCCTTCCTTCCTTCCTTCCTTCCTTCCTTCCTTTCCTTCCTTCCTTCTATTTCCTCCTTCCCCCTCCTTCCCCTTCTTTCTCCTTCCTGCTTCTTCCTTCTTTCTGCCTTCCTCCTTTCTCTTCCTCTTCTAATTCCCTCCCTTCTTTTTTCCTTTCCGTCCTTCCTCCCCTCTTCCATCCTCGCTTCCTTCCTTCCTTCTTTTTTTCCTTTCCTTCCCTCCTTCCTCCCCTCCTCCTCCCCCCTTCCATCCTTCCCCCCTTCCTCCTTTCCTTCCTTGTTCCTTTCCTTCCCTTCCTATTCCTTACCTTCCTTCCTTCCTTCCTCTTTCTCCTTTACCCAATTCCTTCTCCCCATCCTCCCCTCTTCTTTTCCCTTCCCTCCTCTTATTTCCTTCCTGGCATCAACTGGTCCTTTCCTTCCTCCTTCCTTCTTCCTTCCATTTCCTTTTTCCTCCATTTCCCTTCATCATTTCCATAATTCTTTTGCATTCCCTTCCTGCTTCATCATCGATCTTGATTCCTTCATCAATGGCCTTCCTCATCTCTTTTCCACCATCCCCTCTTTTTTTTTTTCCCTTCATTGCCCTTCTCCTGTTCCTCCTTTCCTCTTCTCCCCCTTCTTCCTTCCTTCCTCCCTTCCCCATCCTTTTTTTCCTTTTTTTCCCCTCTTATCTTCTTTCCTCCTTGCCCTCCTCCCCTCCCTTTCCTCCCTTTCCCATCCTCCTCCTCCTCCTTCCCCACTCCTTCTCCCCTACGCAGCATATGCAGGGGGTCTTCAGAGATATTTTGATGTGGATGAGGCCCCCCTGGCTGCATCTATAGCCAGAATGAATCATTTGTCACAACTCATGAATGCAGCCTCTGTTTGTTTTTGATGTGCTGGGAGAACGTGGCTTTTTCATCCCAGCTTTTTATGAACTCTATCTTCCTATATTTGCACAACTCATGAATGCCCTCTGTTTGTTTGATTTCTGGCTCTTTTTCTCTACCTTATACCCAGCTTTTTTGCCAGCTTTTCTTGTGGCATATTTTACCCTTATTTCTGACTTTTACCCTTAGAGTGGATTTTCTCAATCCAAAGGGGAGGGCAGGAATTTAACTAATGATCTGCAGATCATTACAAAAGTTCTGTAGAATTGAAGGATTGTTGCAAAGCCTCCTCCTTCGAGTTGGGACATTGGCCAAGCCACATGTAATTGCCCAATCTGTTTAAGCTGCCATCCCATGCAGGCTTATCTAAGAATAGCTTCCTTTGAACCGAGTTAGATTTATTTCTAGGGAAATGTTCACTGGTTCGGACTGGCTTCTTAATGCATTTTTATTTGTGACTGTATTGTATTTCTATTCTTTTTATGCAATCTACCCAGAGAACACTCCTCGCAACTCAGGCAGAGTTAAAAATACAATAAATAACTTATATTCTGCCCTATGGGCTTAACCTGAAGAGAGAAGGAAGAGGCAGAAAGAAAGAACAAGGGAAGAACAGAGAAATCCTTTCTGGGTAACGTGGGGAGGAGCAAATCCAAAGTTAAGGAAGGCATTGAAAGCAGCAGCAAGGACATTGAGCTTTAAGAAAAGAGAGAGTGAGCAGAGACAGCTGCAATTTGCTTTAGCTATCGAAGAATAATTACTGCATGTGCAATTCAGCCGGTGATATAGGTTCACGGCAGGTTAATTGGTAATAATGGGTTTCCCTCCAAACAGTGAACAGAAATGAAATTTTCCTGGAAGAAAGGGGCTGTCTCCAAAATGTCCTTACATGGCATTAGAAATTCATAAATATCACCAGTAGGATGAATAGGGATCCTGCTTGGAGGGTATTTTATGCAGGGTCTCCAATTTTGGCAACTTTAAGACTTGTGGACCAACTCCCAGAATTCCTCAGCAATCTGGGCACATAAGCAACTGGCTTGTCTGATTATATTGATTATGAGCCGCAGTGGCGCAGTGGTAAGAGTGCAGTATTGCAGGCTGCTTCTGCTGACTGCCAGCTGCCTGCAATTTGGCAGTTCGAATCTGACCAGGCTCCAGGTTGACTCAGCCTTCCGTCCTTCTGAGGTGGGTAAAATGAGGACCCAGATTGTTGGGGGCAACAGACTGATTCTGTAAACCGCTTAGAGAGGGCTGTGAAGCACTGTGAAGTGGTATATAAGTCTAAGTGCTATTGCTCTCCCTGCCCCCTCTCCCCTCCCTTCCTCCCTCCCTCCCTCCCTTCTTCTCTGCCCACTGCCAGCAGTTCGATTCTGACTGGCTCACGGTTGACTCAGCCTTCCATCCTTCCGAATTGGGTAAAATGAGGACACAGATTGTTGAGGGTAGTAAGATGCTGACTCTGTAAACTGTTTAGAGAGGGCTGTAAAGCACTATAAACGGTATATAAGTCTAAGTGCTATTGCTATTATGACTGCAGTGACTCCCAGGATCATTTTGAGACTTTCTGTCGTGACCCTGTTGGAATCTGATTTGGAGAGGGAGGCTGAACAGTTGACAGGGAGTGGGAGTGTGGCTCCGTTGGCTGTGGAAGAAACTGGGGTCACAGTCCAGCTGGGCACAGCAGGGAAGAAATAGAGCAAAGCAGAGGGAATTTGGAGGAAGACCCAGGCCCACCCCCTCTTCATCCTAGGGCATGCAGGGAGGAATGGAGAAGGGAGCAACGTGAATTGCATGGCTGACAGGGGAGGAAGGGGCCCTGATTCCCTTCATTAGCTGGAGCTGGGAACACAGTGTTTAAAAAGGGAAGCTACACACAGCAAAGTTGTTGGAAGCAAATCATGAGTTATCTGTTATTGTCGAGGATTATCTGGGTTCCTGGCATCTTCCCTACTGTGTGTGTTTTGTTGGCCTTTCAAGTCTGCAATTCCTTATCCTGCCCTGTCAAGTTAATTGCTGCAGCGTGGTTTGTGTGGATTTTTATTTACAGTTTGTATGTACTTTGTTTTCGGACTGGATGTCCTTCATTTAAAGAATGTTTTTGGGAGAGTTTTTTCTCCAGCCGAAGGTAACCTGGACATTGGGGGCAAAGTTGGAGGTACTAAAGGGACTTTTCTTACTTCTGTGACTGTGTTGCCTTTGTGCCACGCCCCTTTGGGTCATCACACTTTCCCAGCCAGCTTTTGACAAGCAAAATCAAGGGGGAATCCAGCCGGAAGAATCACAAAGTCTCGATTACATGATGTCTCACTTAATAACTGCGTCGCTTAATGGCAAATCATCCAGTCCCGATTGTGGTGGTAAGTGAAAGTTTACCTGCAATTCGAAAATTAAGTGACATTGCAATGAAACCATATTTGCTGCCCCTCAAGCCTTGTCTTCACGAGATGCAGATGTTTGGAGTATCATCATGAATTCTAGGATTCTTTAGGCGTTCCAGTGCATTGAAAATATCATCATATTGTAACATTCAATTATATTCTAGCATTCCGTCATGAATTCCTCATGAAGTTTGCATGCTCCTGGGGAAACTCACCGCAAGTGTGAGATTTGATATTGCATTCAAACATGTGTTTTGTTTGGCGGGGACTCCCTTGTGGTTCTGAATTCTGCAATTATTTAAAAGGAAGACTTAACTCTCTCTTCTTTTAGAACAGCAAAGCTATCTGTACAGTCCACAATAATAGCAGTTGATATCTGTCACATGTTACCTGTTGGCTGTCTTAAATTCAGGATTATCTTCTTTTTTGTAAAAAAAAACACACAACTGAAACAAGAAGATAATCTGGGCTTTCCCAGGAGGTCTGCCTTCTAACTTAAATCCAGCTTCAACTAGAAGTCAGATTTTATTTTTGTTTCTTTTTACTTTTTGTGAGTCCTATTCTCAAATTGGTCATTGATAGAATAAATATTAGACTCTCGGTTTTTTTTTCTGCAATGGAGTGGCAAATGATTTGATGAGGATGGGCTGCATTTAATTACAGGTAGTCCTCAACTTACAACAGTTTAAAGTTAATGAACAGTTGCAGTTCAAAACGATGAACGGTTGCAGGAACTGGGCATTGCTGGTCTAGTGAAGAGAAGGACCAGGGGAGACAGAAGAGCAGCCTTCCAATATTTGAGGGGCTGCTCCAGAGAGGAGGGGTCAAGCTATTTTCTAAAGCACCTGTTTTGGTCACCACACTATAAAAAAGATGTTGAGACTCTGGAAAGAGTGCAAAGAACAGCAACCAGGAAGATTAGGGGACTGGAGGCTAAAACATATAATGAATGGTTGCAGGAACTGGGCTCGGCTAGTCTAGTAAAGAGAAGGACCAGGGGAGACAGGATAGCAGCCTTCCAATATTTGAGGAGGGGCTGCTACACAGAGGAGGAAGGGGTCAAGCTATTTTCCAAGGCACCTGAAGGCCAGACTAGGAATTATGGATGGAAACTGAACCAGGAGAGATTCAACCTGGAAATAAGGAGAAATTTTCTGACAATGAGAACAATCAACCCATGGAACAGAAGTTGCCTTCAGAAGGTGTGGGAGCTTCATCACTGGAAGATTTCAAGAAGAGATTGGCCTGCCATCTGTCAGAAATGGTATAGGGTTTCCCACTTGGGCAGGGGGTTGGACTAGATGACCTACAGGGTCCCTTCAAACTCTGTTAATTTGTTAATCTAGTTAATTGTAATGAGGGTTTGAGCTTTGCCCCATAAGTGTCACCACTCTGAGAAAACTAAACCCACTCCGATCTGGGCTACTGCTGTGCTATTCCAAGGCCTTCCTGGAGCCTGTTCTGACAGGACAGCTGTGATGTAATCGACGGCATTTAAAAAGAAAGGTAAGCCAACACTCTTTGCAATTTGCATCCCTGGAGCTATCTATTTATAGAGGAAAACGTAGAAGGGAGATCACGGAAGAGGCAGTGGAGGAAGAGTCCAAAATAAGGAGGAATTTTCAGACAGAGAACAATCAACCAAGGGAACAGAAGTTGTGAGGAGCTTCATCCCTGGAGGCTTTCAAGAAGAGACTGGACTGCCATCTGTCAGAAATGGTGTAGAGTCTCCTGCTTGGATGTGGGGTTGGACTAGATGACCTCTGAGGTCCCTTCCAACGCTGTTCATCTGTATCTGTACCTCTAAGGTCCCTTCTGACCCTATTATTGTATCTTCAGTGTTCTGAGTGATGAAATGCTCACCAATCTTCTCTGTCAAAGATCAAAGAATCCTGGTGGGGTTTTATGGACTAGCCTGTATCACCTCCGTATCAAAGAGAGGTTCAACCTGGAAATAAGGAGGAATTTCCTGACAGTGAGAACAATCAACCCATGGAACAGAAGTTGCCCTCGGAAGTTGTAGGAGCTTCATCACTGGAGGCTTTCAAGAAGAGACTAGACTACCATCGGTCAGAAATGGTGTAGGGTCTCCTGCTTGGGCGGGGGGTTGGACTAGATGACCTACAAGGTCCCTTCCAACTCTGTTCATCTGTAAATAAATTATAACGTCACTGAAATAGTGACTTGTGACCATTTTTCACATGACCCTTGCCACATCCTCATGATCACATGATCAAAATTCAGACAGTTGGCAACTGACTCATATTTATGACGGTCGTAGCATCCCAAGGTTACGTGATCCCCTTTCGCGACCTTCTGACAAGCAAAGTCCATGGGAAACCCGATTCACTTAACAACCGTGTCCCTAACTTAACAACTGCAGTGATTCACTTAACAAACGTGGCAAGGAAGGTCGTAAAAGGGGGCAAAAATGCACTTAACAAATGTCTCGCTTAGCGGCATAAATGTTGGGTTCATTTGTCTTGTCGTAAGTTGAAGACCCCAGTACATGCCAATGAGGATCACATGACCATGAGGATGCAGCAATCAGAGGTGGTATTCAGCCGGTTCTGACCGGTTCTGGAGAACCAGTAGCGGAAATTCTGAGTGGTTCAGAGAACCGGCTAATCCCACCTCTGACTGGCCCCGCCAACCGCATCTCTTCTCTGCCTCCCATTGAGTCCCAGCTGATTGGCTGGGTCTCCTTTGGTTACCCTGCACAGGAGAACGGAGTTGGAAAGCAGGTTAGTGGGGTGGGGAGGGAATGGGATATTGCAGTATCCTTCCCCTGCCACGCCCACCAAGCCATGCCCACCAAACCACACCATGCCCACAGAACACACCCACCAAGCCACGCCCATAGAACCGGTAGTAAAAAAATTTGAATCCACCACTGGCAGCAATGGCTGTCAATGTAAGGACCAGTCATAAGTCACTTTTTCAGTGCCGTAACTTTAAACAGCAAATGGTTGTAACTTGGGGACTACCTGCAATCAGTGTCTGATTTTTGATCACGTGTCCACAGGGATGCTGCAACGGTCACAAGTGAGAAAAACGGTCATCAGTCACATTTTTTTCAGTGCCATTGAAACTTTGAATGATCATGTCCCAAAGCTTCTTGGATGAGAAGCAAAACACCTTCAAAAGAAAAAAAACAGAAAGTCCACTTGCCTCTTGAAATAGCACCTTTGGGACAACCATCACCTGGATGACTGAGAATCTCTACAGATTTTTAGCTATACAATTTGGGATGAACACCCTTTGAATGGTGTGGGAGCAGGAAGGGATTTCCAGAGGGAAAAAATTGCAGAGTACAGGAACCATTTGCACTACTCAGGTGACCCCGAGGACACAGATAAACCTCTCCAGGTGGCCTCAATGATGCTCTAAAGGGATGCAAATGATGAGTTATCTACAAGGAATATAAATCCTTCCATTCTCCAGTGTCCAGTCGGAGCTGAAGAAGCTTCTTGGATGAGAAGTGAAACAGCTTCAAAGAAAAACCAGAAAGTCCAGTTGCCTCTTGAAAAAAAAAACACATTTGGGACAACCATAATCTGGATCGTTGCAAATCTCCATAGACATTCAAATGGTCATTCAATGAGTTGTTGTAAGTCAAGGACTACCTGTATTTAAGACAATTGCAGTGTCCGGGATCATGTGATCCAGTGGTGGGATTCAAATTTTTTTACTACCAGTTCTGTGGGTGTGGCTTGTTAGGTATGGTGTGGCTTGGTGGGCGTGGCTTGCTGGGTGTGGCAGGGGAAGGATACTGCAAAATCCCCCTTCCCTTCCCTCCCCACCCCACTAACCTGCTTTCCAGCTCCGTTCTCCTGTGCAGGGCAACCAAAGGAGACCCAGCCAATCAGCTGGGACTCAATGGGAGGCAGAAAATAGATGGGGGCGGGGCCAGTCAGAGGTGGCATTTGCCGGTTCTCTGAACTACTCCAAATTTCCGCTACCGGTTCTCCAGAACCGGTCAGAACTGGCTGAATACCACCTCGGATGTGATCACAATTTGCAATCTTCCCACCCAGCTTCCAACAAGCAAAATCCATGGGAGAAATCAGATTCATTTAATGACTTGTGTGATGCATTTAACAGCTGCAGAAGAGAACAACCATGGCAAAAAAGAACCTTGGTGGTGCAGGCTGTTAAACACCTGGCACTTGGTTCCAGCTGCCTGCAATTATTGCAGGCTCGAATCCCACCAGGCTGAAGGTTGACTCAGCCTTCCATCCTCTCAGGGTAGGTAAATTGAGGACCCAAGATTGTTGGGGGCCATAAGCTGACTTTGTAAAAAATGCCGCTTAGTAATAAGCAGGCATATACAATGGGGTGAAGGCTATTGCTGAGCACATTGGGTTGTGCTCCAAAAATTGTAAGCCACCCTGAGTCTCCGGAGAAGGGCGGCATATAAATGTGAATTAAAAAAAAAGAAAAGCTCATAACATTTGGCACCTTAGCAAGCACCTTGCTTAGCAGTGGGAAATTCTGGTCCCAATTGTGGTGATAAGTCGAGGACAGTCTGTATCAAAATGTGGAACACAGCCAACTTTTACTCACTATATGGAGTGTGAAATAGCCATGCTTGCATTCAATAGTCAATTAACCGCAGTTTGATGAGAAGCCCTGAGCTTCATTGAATCCACAAGAAAAGTGTTACATTTGTTTCTCACTTTATTTTTCACATCCTCTCTTCTCTTTTCTTCCCTCCATCCGCCCCCAACCCCCACAGTCCAGCCAACTATACTCAAAGTTGTTAATGTAACCCTGCTGTTGTGGGATTCCGCTTCGATATGTCTCATAAATTACCTCAAGGTCCACTAAGACTCAGTGAAAGAAAGTTGGTTAACCTTAAGATGTGCACGCACGTTTCCAAGGACAAACATGGTGTCAGGATTCTGGCAGTTCCCCCCATTTAAATCATGAGTCTTGAGCCAAACTTCCAAAACTTCAGAAGGATTTATTGGGAATTAACATATCCGGCACTGCCTGGGTGTAGCCAACTCTGAGACACATCATTCATTGTCACCCTTGACCCTGGTTTTCCCCCACCCTCTGGGTGTTTCATAATTCATATTCTCCAATGGGACACATCCATAGCCCAGAGTCATCAATCATGCTCTCCAGTTAGAATTTTGCACGGCAGAAACTTCAATCACCTAGTTATTATTTTTGAAAACATTTATGGAATGCACTTTCTGTTGCAAGCTGTCGCACTGCTCCCACCTCCCTTTCTGTTGGCAACTCTAAAAAGACCATAGAAATATTTTATGAGTTGACACATAGTTTCTGTTGGAAAATCATTGGGTTTTTAGTTTGCATGTAGCAAACCTCTAGTCAATCTCTATATCTGGAGGAAAGGAAGCATGTTTAATTGTCAGGTGCAAAGAATCAGGATCACACATTAAGTTTCAGTTCAGATTTATTGCTCAAAATGATACACAAGAATCTAGTCAACTAACTGGTCCATACTAAATTGGATTTAGATAAGAGTTAGCAGATGTTATGCTCCACCGGTGGCCTGCAGAGACAGCAGCAGTGTCGGGCAGGAACATGGGCCAGTTCCGGAGTCTGGGGAGGGCTCGGACGAGGATCTGTGTCCAACACAGGGGCCAGGGCCATCTGAGAGGTATGTGCTGACTCTGGAGCCTCCAAAATCTGACATCAGCAAGTCAGAGGAACAGGGGGAGTCTGTTCCCAGTGTGCGCTTGTGCAGAGCTGTCAGAAGGCAAGAACAGTTAAGACAAAAGGAGCAACTTGGGAGTAAGGCTTGGAAATGATTGGCCCCTCCCATAAGACATAAAAGAGGAGCAAAGGGACATGAGCCTTTGTAACTTCGTTCATTCTGGTCGGTTTACAATCTGAAGCTCTGTGTTGACTTTGTGCTCCATTTGGCCTTGTACAGATAATTGGTAATTAAGTTGACAGGGAGTGGGAGTGTGGCCCCGTTGGCTGTGGAGGAAACTGGGGAAGGGCAAAGTCTGGGTGGGCAGAGCAGGGAAGAGGTAGAACAAGGGAGAGGGAGTTCAGAGGAAGACCCAGGGTCACCCCCTTTTCATCCTAGGGTATGCAGGGAGGAACGGAGAAGAGAGCAACGTGGTTTGCATGGCTTACGGGGGAGGAAAGGGCCCTGATTCCCTTCATTAGCCACACCTGGGAAGAGAGTTTAAAGGAGATACATGCTGAGTGCGGCAGCTGCTGGTATCAAATGTGAGTTTATCTTGTGTTGACTTTGCTTATCTTTGTTCCTGGCATCTTCCCAACCACCTTGAGTTATTGCCATGCCTTCACATCTGGAATTCTTGCTCCTGCCCTGCCGGACTAATTACCTCATTTTGCCTTGATTGGACTTAAAGTTGCAGTTTTTGTTGACTACATTTTGGACTTGATTTTCTTCAGCCAAAGGCTGTTCCTGGGAGAGTTTTTCTCCAGCCAGAAGGTAACCAGGACATTGGGGGCAAAGTTGGAGCTAATAAAGGGACTCCTACTGATTATCTGACTGAGTTACCTTTGTGCCACGCCCCTTTGGGTCATCACAGCACCTATTATTATTGGTACTACCTTTGCTTCCCCCACCCCACAATTGTTCTGCTTCCAGTTGTTTGTATTTCTGATTTCCCTCCCCCCAGTTCTTTCTCTTCCCTTTGGCTGTCATCGTGTCCTGCCACATCTACTCTTCAGACCTTTTTATCTCTCTTATGGCTAGTCACACAGTCAGCCAGATGTTTAGATGGGATTTGGCATTTTTATCCATTATTGAGTCCTTCCCAAGGGCCTGAGATAGGCAGATGGCGTTAAAGTTATTGTTGCAGGATGTAAGCTATTCCACGTAAAGCTGCCTTTTGTTAACTAGTCAATTGCAAAAGGAAACTGTAGGTGGAACAACTACAGTGATACTTTTAATACCATCAAACAATAGCTGTGGCACCCAAGTTTCATATATTAATATGCTTCATCGCACAGTCAGCCAGATGTGCAAACTAGTTTTGGCATTTTTGCCCGCCTGTCAAGTCCTTCCCCATGACCTGGAATAGGCAGAAGTCGTTTGATGGTGCTCATCAGTGGTGGGATTTAAATAGTTTTACCACCGGTTCGGTGGGCGTGGCTTGGTGGGCACGCTTTGCCTAACGCCAGTGCGCAGCTTTCCCCACACCAGGTGAGGCCTACAGTGCCAATCAGCTGAGAGTATAAGATAAGAGTATAAGAGTCTTTCAAGGGGCAGCTGGGAGGCCCAATCCTGCACTGATCCTGCGCTTTTCTTTTCGATTGTCGGAAGATTATTTTCCTCCTCTCAGCTGATCTTGGGCTTTTTTTAACTACCAGTTCAGCTGAACTGGTATGAACCAGTAGCATACCACCACTGGTGCTCATAGAGTTATACGGCTAGAAGGGACCTGGGAGATACTTTGATCCTCTCTTCAGCAGCTGATGGTGCTACAGCCCTGTCTGCTGGGAGACGTTCTTCTGTTGTAAATGAATGGTGTCACCCCCCCCCTTCTTTCAGGCTTCCACGTTTGTGAAATGATAGCAGAGGTCCTCTTCACACTCGGCTGTTCGCACCATCAATAAGTGTTGTGAAACGTCCTGAGTCAGGGTGCATATAATGTCAATAGTAGGATTTCCATTTGAGGCATTGCTTTGGGAAGCAATGTGCTTGCCTAGGAAAATTTTGCATTGTTGGTTATTTGACAGCTGAGGATATTGACATTGCAGAATGCAATCTGGGTTGGTTCCTGGAACCAAAAGTTTTGTCTTTTGAGCTTTTGGACTTACGTTGGAGCCCATCTTCAGAGTACTTCTCTCTAGCAGAATGTGTGCTGTTCTATGTGTGGTATTTATATGGTGCCTGTTGTATGTGGCTTTTTATATGTTGATTGGGGTGTTGATGGCTGGCTATTAAGTCATTGGCTGTCATTCACCCGTGCTGCCCAACTTTCACCTTCTAAGTACTTGGTAAACTGGTGGTAAATCAGTACTCCTGTTGATTGACAAAGGGCCTGTTTCCCAGGCTTCAATCACTTCTCGGACTGTTTTTGTGCCTGCTCGACCAACAATCTTAGCAGATGCAAAATTGAATGTATAAATAGCATACAGAGAACAGCATGCACTCTGCTAGAGAGAAGTTCTAGAGGATGGGCTCCAGTACAAGTCCGAAAGCTCAGAAGACTAAACCTCTGGATGCAGATTGGATCCTGCAACATTATCCTGGAACCCAAAGGTGCTTTTTCAGGAGGCAAGTGGACTTCCTTGTTTTTTTTCTTTGAAGACATTTTGCTTCTCATCCAAGAAGCTTCTTCAGCTTCTTCTCAAACTGAGAAGCTCTACAGAGTATTATCTTGGAACACGTATATTATTCACCTTCATTCATATTGACTTATGTTTATGTTTACTTACACAGTTTTCAAGCACCCCTTAATTCCTCAGTTTAAATAGTAGTATTTGGATGCTTCATCTGGAATGCCTCATTAGTTATGGATTACTTCTCCGTAGATAATGTACAGTATTCAGTTTGTGTGAGAATTTGTTTCTTGTACAAAATGCAACCTTCACTTGTAATTATTTAAAGCAATGATTGGCAGTTTCCACACGTAGCTTTTAATGGAATCTGTGCTCCAAAACCTGAAGCTCTGTGTGCGTGTAATGAAGAGCAAGCCCCCAGACCCCAAAGAGGCCTGCTTGTCAGCAGGGCTACCTGCAGTTTTGAAAAATGATGAAACGTTGTGTCATAATGTCTTGACACAAACTGGGCCTTTTATATACAACCATTTGTTTAGCAACTGATGGAAGTTACAATGGGGTTGAGAAAAAGGGGCTAACAACCGATCCTCGCACTTACCTCTGTCATAGCATCCCTAGAGTCACAGGATCAAAATCTGGGTGCTTGGCAACCAGCATGTATTTAAGAGATTTGACAGATTAACAGACTTGGAGGGGACCTTGTAGGTCATCTAGTCCAACCATCTGCCCAAGCAGGAGACCCTATACACCATTTCTGATAGATGGCAATGCCATCTCTTGAAAGCCTCCAGTGATGAAGCTCCCACAACATCTGAAGGCAACTTCTGTTCCATTGGTTGATTGTTCTCATTGTTAGAAAATGTCTCCTTATTTCCAGGTTGAATCTGTCCTTGCTCAGTTTCCATCCATTATTCCTTGTCTGGCCTTCAGGTGCTTTGGAGAATAGCTTGACCCCCTCCTCTCTGTGGCAACCCCTCAAATATTGGAGCACTGCTATCATGTCTGCCCTGGTCCTTCTCTTCTCTAGAGTAGCCATGCCCAGTTCCTGCAACAGTTCTTCATACCTTTTAGCCTCCAGTCCCCTAATCATCTTGGTTTTTATTAGATTAACAGAGTTGGAAGGGACCTTGTAGGTCATCTAGTCAAACCCCCTGCCTAAGCAGGAGACCCTACACCATTTCTGACAGATGGCAGTCCAGTCTTTTCTTGAAAGTCTCCAGTGATGAAGCTCCCACAACTTCTGGAGGCAAGTTCTCTTCAATGGGTTGATTGTTCTCACTGTCAGAAAATTTCTTCTTATTTCCAGGTTGAATCTCTCCTTGTTCATTTTCCATCCATTATTCCTTGTCTGGCCTTTGGGCGCCTTGGGAAATAGCTTGACCCCTTCCTCCTCTCTGTGGCAGCAAATATTGGAAGACAGCTATCATGTCTCCCCTGGTCCTTCTCTTCCCTAGACTAGTCATGCCCAGTTCCTGCAACAGTTCATCGTATGTTTCAGCCTCCAGCCCCCTAATCATCCTGATTGCTCTTCTCTGCTCTCTTGCTAGACTCTCAACATCTTTTTTATGGTGTGGTGACCAAAACTGGATGCAGTATACTAGGTGTGGTCTTATTTATGACAGTTGCGGCATCCCATGGGTGTGTGATCACCATTTGCAACTTTCAAGGCCAGCTTTCCACTAGCAAAGTCAATGGGGGAAGCAGGATTCGCTTGATGAACATATGATTCACTGAACAACCACAGTGATTCACTTAATGACTGTTGCAAAAGAGATGATAAAACCAGGCATGATTTTTAATTAACAACTCCCTTGCTTAGTAACCGAAATTCCAACCCCAATTGTGGTGGCAAGTATAGGACTCCCTCTACAGGTAATCCTTAATGTAGAACAGCTCATTTAATGGCCAAAGAAAGTTCACACTAAAAAAACCTGACTTATGGTTGTTTTTCAACACATACAACTGTTGCAGCATCCTCACAATCAAAATTGAGATGCTTAGTAACTGACTCGTATTTGTGATGGTTGCAGTGTCCCGGGGTCACGTGATCCCTTTTATGCCCTTCTGACAATCAAAGTCAACGGGGAAGCCAGATTCACTTAACCCACCATGTTATTAACTTAACAACTGAAATGATTCCCTTAACAACTGTCGCAAGAAACATTGTAAAATGGGGGCAAAATTCACTTAGCGTCTGTCTTGCTTAGCCACAGAAATTTGGGGCTCCATTATGGTCATAAGTTGAGGGCTACCATGTTTTCCAGAAAATAAGACCCAACCAGAAAATAAGCCCTAACATGATTTTTCAGGATGCTTGTAATATAAGCCCTACCCCTAAAATAAGCCCCAGTTAAGAGCATCAGACAGACAGACACACATTTAGTACCGTATTTCTCCCAAAATAAGTCCCAACTGGAAAATAAACCCTAATGCATTTTTGGAGCAAAAATTAATATAACACCCTGCCTTATTTTCCGGAAAACACAGTACCTATAATTGCACACAGTGTCATGCCCAAGAGATGGAGTGTGCTTTGCAACCTGATAATCTGTGTTTCATCTTCACCCCATGGCTTCCAGAACCTCGATAAAGTTCCACTTCTTTCAGACTGGACTCTTTGCAAAGACTTTGGTTTTGGCAATTCTGGAAATTGCTTGGGCAGGTTTTGGCCCCATTTCCAGGTTTTCATGCTTCTGCATTTGAGGCAGTTGGAACAAGCCTGCAAATGCATCTCCTCCATGATGGATGGCGGTATGGGGAGTGAAGAATCTCTCCTACCCGTGGAGGTTCATCAGAAAATGCAGAACTGCCGTTTTCCAGGATCTTCAGTGACATGAAGAACTTCCTTGGAGTAAATCTTGATGACAAGGATTAATTACACCAGCATGGAGCCAATTAATAAACAGAGAGTGATTACATGTCATCAATCCAAGATTGCAAATCTAGGGGAATCGCCATCATCTTTCTGAAAATAATTTAAATCCACACTAATATGTTTATCTATTTATAGATTTATAATGCCCACTTGAATGACTTAGGGAAGTTTGTAGTCAGCCTTTCAAAGTTGCCCAGAACATGAAATAGACTGTACAGCATGACTTGAACTGTACTTTATTGAGTAGGCTATACTAACTGAAATTTGCAAGTGTAATTACAAGTCTCTTCCTTTTTTTTATAAAAAAGTTTTTTATTTTATTTTATTTTTATTAATAAATTTTATTGTATAATCACACACAGACAAACATAAACCTAAACAACATATAACCACACACAAAACATACATTAAATTTGAACAGGTATTGCTGAGCTCATATCACTTATTGTCCAATGTACATCAAGTCCAGTTTAAGAAAGGCTATTGGATCTTTCTCCTGTCCAGCCATCCATAAAAATTGTTCCATATTTTATAATAGTCTGTTTCTTCCTTGTTTTTTATTTCCATAGTCAATTTGTCCATCTCCGCACATAATGATTTTCCTTAGTATTTCTGCTTCAGTTGGAGTTTCAGTATTTTTCCAGTTTTGTGCAAAAGCCATCCTTGCTGCTGTAACAATGTGAATCATTAAGTAAAAGTGTCTTTCGGATATGTCCTTTTGTAATTCCAAGTAGAAAGAATTCTGGAGTAAAGTATATCTCCTCATTGCACATTTCCTGTAACCATTTATGTACTTGATTCCAAAATTCCTGGGCCTTTCTGCAACGCCACCATATGTGATAATAGGTGCCTTTTTTTGTTGCATTTCCAACAGGTAGGTGAGAGTTTATTATTAATTTTAGCTAATCTTGTTGGTGTCATATGCCACCTATAGAATAATTTGTAAAGATTTTCCTTATAAGGAGTTGTGAGGGTTATTTTTTATTTCTAATCCAAATATTCCGCCAATCATCCAAATTTATGTTATAGCCAAAGTCTCTCATCCATAGTACCATTGTTTCTTTTACAATTTCTTCTTCTAATTTAGCCTCTAATAGTACCTGGTAGATTTTTGGATCATCTTTTTATCCTGTCCTAACAAAATTTCATCCAGTTCGGTCCTTGTTTTACTAATACCCAATTCCTTCTTGTCTTTTGTGTTTAGATTGGAGTTGCAGATAGGCCCACCATTCCAGATCTATTCCTTTATCAATCAGTTGTTGTCTAGTTAGTAAATCGCCTTTCGCATCTAATAACTCTTCGTAGGTAATAATTTTATCGTGTCTTAATAAATGTGGATGCATCAGGGCTTCTAGTGTCGATAGCCAGATTGGGGTTTGAATATACATTTGTTTCTTGATTTTAAACCAGGTGTGTAAAAGTGTCTGTCTAAGTTTGTGTTTTTGCACATAGCTATATCCTTTTATATTATCTTGTCTGAGAAAGGCATGCCAACCTGACTGAAGGTTGTATCCCTCTAGTGTTAGTACTCTTGTGTTAGTATGATTAATCCAGTCTTTTAGCCAAGTCATTATTGCAGCACTATGGTACAATTCCCAATCTGGCAAGCCCAATCCGCCTCTCTCTGTGGCATCCTGTAGTAATTTTAATTTTATCCTCGTTTTTCTCTTTTGCCAAATAAAGCTTGATATTATCTTGTTTAGCCCATCAAAAAAAGCTCTGTTAAGCCTACTGGTTTACTAAGCTATGTTATTACATTTTGGTGCAGGATATTCATAATTATCAGTCAGACGTACTATACCGTCAACAGGTAACAATTTATTTTCATCTTTCATCTCCATCTGTATTGATGCCCAGGTTAATTGCCTGATAAGACAGGGCAATAATTCTAATATCAGATTAAGTAGAAGAGCCTCTTTAGAAGTTTCCACTAGGACTTTCCAATCTAGAGAAATAACTGCATTTGAAAAAAAAATCCTATCCCAAGAATTAGAATTGCACATCATTTAAAAAATGAGAAGGACATCCATATTTTGCTGAAACATAGTTCAGAAATTTGAACTGCACAATGTCAAAGGGCTTCTCTATTCCAAATGAAGCCTCCTCTGATAATTCTACTTTTTCTGAATGTATATCTAAAAATTCATCTGATCATTGAATATCTGTTGCTCTTTTATAAAACCACATCACAAGAACCAATAATTGAAGGTAAATCTCCTGTTGGTTTATGTACCAATGTTGCTATCAAACTTCTGTCATTAACATATCAAATGTTCTGCTTTCTTGCTTTGGAGAGTTTTTTCCCTTTGTTTCCCTTTGTTTTTGTTTTCCTCGTTGGAAAACATTTACCTATCTTCCAAAGCAGTTCTATAAAACTCATTAAGTGAAGTTGGGGAAACCTTATTCAAAAGAGCATCAATATAAACGCCCCATACTGCAGGAGCAAACACATCCCTACCGATCTTATACCAGCCAATCAATAGCCATTGAGCAGCGGTCTTCTTGTTCTCATGGATTTAATAATAACAGTTATTTCCAGAAAAGATAAAAGATATAGATTGAGCAGGATGTACAGATGTCTCTCTTCTGTGGAAGAGAGATATTTCAAACCTAAATATAGATGAAACTTGAAAAATTAGAATATCATGCAAAACTTCATTAATTTCAGTAATGCAACTTAAAAGGTGAAGCTAATATATGAGACAGACTCATTACGTGCAAAGCAAGATAGTTCAAGCCGTGATTTGTCATAACTGAGATGATTATGGCTTACAGCCCATGAAAACCCCAAATCCACAATCTCAGAAAATTAGAATATGACATACAATCAATAAAATAAGGATTGTACACAGACCAATATCGGACCTCTGAAAAGTATAAGCATGCATATGTACTCAGTACTTGTTTGGGCCCCTTTTGCAGCAATTAGTGCCTCAATGCGGCGTGGCATGGAAGCTATCAGCCTGTGGCACTGCTGAGGTGTTATGGAAGACCAGGATGCTTCAATAGCGGCCTTCAGCTGTTCTGCATTGTTCGGTCTCATGTCTCTCATCTTTCTCTTGGCAATGCCCCATAGATTCTCTATGGGGTTCAGGTCAGGCGAGTTTGCTGGCCAATCAAGCACAGTAATCTCACCGTCATTGAACCAGGTTTTGGTGTTTTTGGCAGTGTGGGCAGGTGCCAAATGAAGTCAGCATCCCGATAAAGCTTGCTACGGAAGGAAGCATGAAGTGCTCCAAAATCTCCTGGTAGATGGCTGTGTTGGCCCTGGACTTAATGAAGCACAGTGGACCAACACCAGCAGATGACATGGCTCCCCAAATCAACACAGACTGTGGAAACTTCACACTGGACTTCAAGCATCTTGCAGTGTGTGCCTCTCCATTCTTCCTCCATACTCTGGGTCCTTGGTTTCCAAATGAGATGCAAAAGTTGCTCTCATCAGAAAAGAGGACTTTGGACCACTGAGCAACAGACCAGGTCTGTTTTTCTTTAGCCCAGGTAAGATGCTTCTGACGTTGTTTGTTGTTCAGGAGCAGCTTGACAAGAGGAATACGACATTTGAAGCCCATGTCCAGGATCCATCTGTGTGTGGTAGCTCTTGCTGCACTGACTCCAGCCTCAGTCCACTCCTTGTGGAAGTCCCCAACACTTTTGAATGGCCTTTTCCTGACAATCCTCTCCAGGCTGCAGTCATTCCTGCTGCTTGTGCACCTTTTTCTTCCACACTTTTCCCTTCCACATAACTTTCTATTAATGTGCTTTGATACAGCACTTTGGGAACATCCAACTTCTTTTGCAGTTACAACAACAACAGTAATAATAATGATGATGACAGATTCACGTTGCTCCCTTCTCCGTTCCTCCCTGCATGCTCTGGGATGAAAAGGGGGTGGGCCTGGGTCTTCCTCCGAATTCCCTCTGCTTTGTTCTACTTCTTCCCTGTTCTGCCCAGCCGGACTGTGCTCTTCCCCAGTTTCTTCCACAGCCAATGGAGCCACACTCCCACTCCCTGTCAGCTGTTCAGCCTCCCTCTCCAAATCAGATTCCAACAGGGGCATGACACCCAGTCTGAACATCTGGCTGACAGTGCGATGATATCATCATCATCATCAACAACAACAACAACAATAATGTATTATGTGGGCTTCCGGGTTGAGCCTTCTCGAGAACGGGCGGCGGTTTGTGATCGTCCACGACCGCAGCCTGGCTCTTGCGTCTGAGAGCCCCGATCCTGCAAGGTTCGGGGCTGAAGCTGCCTCGTAGGGGCGGCGGAGAAAGGGAAATCTGCCAGCCAGAGTGAGGGGAGCCGATCTCCCCTTTTGGGTCTGGTCTTTTCCTCCGAAGACATCAAGAAGTGGTGGTCAAAAATGGCCACCTCAAGAGAAGGTCTCAACGGGATTAAGATTGGTGCAGGAGGAAAGAGAGAAGTCGACAGCAGAGGAACCGGAGTATCGGATGGTAAGATCAAGGCACCCGGGATTAAGATAAAGATGAGTTTTTAAAAAGAGAAACAGAAGCGGCGTAGTTCCAAGTGATGGAAAAAATAAGTAAAATATTTTTGACAGCTATAAGGGGCTTCAACCGGAAAGGAAGAAGCCAGCGTAAGAACTTAAGTTTGGGGCTCGGAAAACTTTGAATATCAAAATAAAAGGAAAGGGTTAAGACTCTGTGCAGAAAGTGCCACTTTGTGTAGAAAAATTGGAAGCTAAAGAAGTAAGAAACTATCTTGTTCCTTTGTGGATTGGAGTTGCTACATTTTAAAGAGACGCAAGACTCATAGAAAGTGAAAGCTTGAATACACAAAGACGGACTACCGGATTAATTGGTGATATTGATATAGACTCTGGACCTGGGTTGGGATTATAGAAAATTTAAAGAAGAAGAAATAAGGAAAATTAAAATTTTGGTGGTCATCCAAAGAATTAAAAATGGAGTTTAAAAGTATGAAAGAACTGTTACAGGAAGTGACTGAACTAACTTGGCATGTTGCAGAAAATATGGGCATTCAAATGCTGAATAAAGAAGAAGGAGCCTTGGAAAGGGTGGAGCCAGCACAAGAGAAAGCCATCTTAAAAAGACAATTAATACAAAGATTAATACAAATAAAAGGGAAAGGAAGGGTGGCTAAAAAAACGGAACCTAAGAAAGTATCTAAAAAGGGGAACATTTATGAAATTAAGCATGTTAGAAAGGTTCAGAAGGAAAGGAACAGAAAGGTAAAGAGAGAGAGAGGATTCAAACTGGATAGAGAAGGGGGAGCAGGATAATAGGGAGGAGAAGGGAGCAGCAAAGAAAGCCATTTTAAGAAACAACTAACACAAAGATTAATACAAATAAAAGGAAAGGGAGGATGGTCAAAAAATGAAACTTAAGAAGGTAATTAAAAAGGGGAACATTTATGAAATTAGGCATGTTAGAAAGGTCCAGAAGGATAGAGAGCAGAAAGGTAAAGAGAGAGAGAGGATTTAAACTGGATAGAGAAGGGGATAGCGGATAAAAGAGAGGAGAAGGAACAAGAAACAAGAACAAAAGATAGAGAGACATGGGAATTACATAATAAAGAAAGAAACTTGTTTGCATAGAGATAATGGCTAACGTATTTAAAAGGGGGTTCTGCATGAAGAAATGGTAATAAGAATATATTGATTATAAAAGTGTAAAACAATAGGGGTTACTGACAATTTTACTGGTAAAAGGTCACATTTTTATTTCTTATTTACAAAAGAAAGCTAAATGATGATTAGATGAATTGAATTAATTGAAATGATTTTAGAAAATGTCTAAAAATGAGATTTGTCAATAACCAAGATTAGTTATTTTTATTATTATCTTGGAACCATAAATAAATCTTAGGGGGATATGTGTTGCAGAACCCGATCGATTAGAGATATATTGTAAGGGAGCTTTTCTCCTTTTTTTTTCTTTTTTCTCTATCTTCGTTTTAAAGGGAATGATTATGATTATGCTACTATATTAACCACTGAGGTGTCACTTTCAAAGTAGTAAAAGGGGCAAGTCTAGGTTTTTTTTTCATTCTTTTAGTGTTAAAATTTGTACGGATTTAGAATTATGGAGAGAATATGTGATGAAAGGGCAAATCTGACGGACAAAAGAATTCTGTAAATGATAAAAGAGTATTAACAATGTGAAGATAATTAAAGGATAGATATGGATGAACTTTATCTTTAATATGATGGGCAAATATATTGTTATTTGTAAGATTTATAAATGAAGTTTTTAAAATATATATATATATTTGCAATTAACTCGAAATGAACTGGGGGCTATACAGATTGAGATTAAGATTTGAGATTAGGATTAATTTCTTTGATCCCTTTGTCTGCTAAAATGGAATAGAAGTGAAGTCAAATGTTTAAAATGAATATAGATTTACTGTCATATTTGCATGTAAAAGTGACGACCGGGAACATGCTGTCTACTGAAAAGAGCTGTTTTAAAAAATTGTTAAAAATTGAATAAAATTTGTTTAAAAAAAAAAAATGTATTATGTAAAAAAAATACAGCTAATTTGTATTGAAAGCCTGGAAAACATAAAGTGAAAAAAAAAAGTTAATGCAAATGAGAAGGTAAAGATCTGTGGACTTTTCGGTCACAGATGGATTGTCATTTGGAACACAACACGCCAGATGTCACAGCTGTCGAAAACCGACGCGTACAATTTATTGATATTGCTGTAACAGAAGACATCAGAGTTGAAGAAAAAGAACTGGAGAAAAATCACAAAATATCGCGACCTGGCCATCGAAACTAATGCGCGGTTTATGGGTTTAAACATGTGACTGTGATACCCACTGTCATCAGGGCACTTGGTACCATGTCCAATAATCTTAGGAAATACATCAAGAAGTTGCAGCTTTCCTGCACAACACTACGAACTGCAAAAAAAAAACTGTGCTACTGAACATCGCATATTCTAAGAAAATACTTGGGTGATACTCTAGGATGCTGTGCAACCAGAATATCAATCATCGAGCCAGTCAAATGTATTTGTGATGCATTTTAACAAAAGCCCAGTTGATCGAGTTTCATGTTTAATGAATACAAGTTAATAATAACTTTAATAAACCAGAACCATTACAGAGAGTTCACAATTGTAACTAGGAATTGTTGCTAAGCAAGCAGGTTGTTAAGTGAGGCACTCATGAGTTTACCTTTTTTTTTTTGCCAGGTTAAATGAATCTTGTTAAGCAATTCTGGCTTCCTCCATTGACTTTGCTTGTGGGAAACTAGCTGGGGAGGTCACAAAAGGTGATCCCATGACACCGGGACATTGCAACCATTATAAATGAATGCCAGTTTTCTATCATCTGAATTTTGTCCTCAAAACTATGAGCACGCTGCAAAGGTTGACCAGTTGTAAGTCATTTTCTCATTGCTGTTGTAACTGACTGAGCCACTTTGCACTAGTGGTTAAGGCACCAGGCTAGAAACCAGGAGACTGAGTTCTGGTCCTGTCTTAAGCAGGAAAGCTAACTGGTGTCTTTGCACCAGTCACCAGGAAATGAGGAGTTCTATTCCTGCCTTAATGATGACATCTAGCTGGGTGACTCTGGGCAAATCACCAGAAGTTTTAGTCCACTCTTAGGCATGAAAACCATCTGGGTGACTTTGAGCCAATCACCAGGAGATGGGGAGTCCGCCTTGGGCATGAAAGCCGACTGGGTGACTTAAGGCCAGTCTGCCTCTGTCTCTGTCCCCCTCCCTCTCCTTCTCCCTCTTTCTTTCCCTCCTTCCTCCCCTCTCTCAGCCCAGCACAATTCACAGGGTTGTTGCTGTGGGAAAAATAGAAGGAGGGAGGAATATTAGGTATGTTTGCTGCTTTGAGTTATTTATAAAACTAATAAAAGAAAGAAAGGAAGGAGGGAAGAAAGAAAGACCAGAAAGACAGAAAGAAAGAAAGAAAGAAAGAAAGAAAGAAAGAAGGAAAGAAAGAAAGAAAGGATTGCTAAACAAATATAACTCAGAGCATCATTAATGGTGGGAAATAATATTAGATTCTGTTACCCACAATTCAGGGATTCACGTTATCTGTGGATTTGGTTTGCTGTTCTGTGCAAAACAGGCCTTCAGCACATTTTCTACCCAAAATAGCCCCTGGAGGCTTTCATAAGTGCAGAAAGCGTCTTTTTTTTGAAGCCCCCATTATCTGCCTGTTTGTTATTTTTGTTTGTTAGCCTGGAATGGAACTATTGTGAATTATACTTCTTTTGTTATTGCTGTTTCCATCACGAAGGCAGAACCAGCCTTTCCCCTTCGCTCCCAATATCTTCGCTTTATGCAATTCTGTTTACTCCACAGCAAGTGAATAAAGGGAATTAAGTTCCAATGAAGCAGATGAAAAAAAGAAAAGCTTCATGTAATTTTGCTGTAGGCTGTCGTGTACACGTACCCCAAAGTTCCTTGGGTGTTCAAATTTAATTTTTAAATGTTTCTTTTTCTTTTTTTTAATGAAGCATTTGTAATAATACAACCGGGAATACACAGCTTAAAAGTATTTTACTAAGACAGTATGGATTGCCTGTTTATAAAAAAATTCAAAATCTTTTTTCATCTCTTTTTATAAAGCCTGAATTCTTTAATAAAGCAACGCATGTAAGCATCACCTTGACTGTCCCTAAATACATTTTAATTGAGGTGTTCTCGGATCATCAGATGTTGCAAAAGAACCAATATTACATTTATCTCTCCCGTCATCCACGGATTGAGAAAGTACCATAATCAAGGCAGGAATAAATCTGTTATGTGATTGGAAAATAAGTATATTCTTGCTGTGAAGGATTTAGAATTCAGCAGCTGTCCATCAAATTAAAACAAAAGTGGGTACTATTTTCCATGTTTGAGAATTACAGTTAGTGCAAGACTACCACAGCAGTGTATTTCATTTTGTGTTTTATTTTGTGCCTTCTAATCAATATTGACTCCTGGTGATGCTTGAGACTAGTCCCTGCAGTTTTCTTAGTGAGAATTTTAGAACACAGAACATAGAATAACAAGGTTGGAAGAAGATCTTGGAGGTCTTCTAGTCCAGGGGTCTCCAACCTTTTGGACCTCAGGGACCACCAAATTCATAATTTTAAATTCATGATCTAATTAATATGAATTCAGCATGCAGTTTCTAGCTTCTGGACTCCCACTGATGGGATGGGGTCCTTCAGGCACTTGGGCTTGGCTGCTTGTTTCTGCAACCTTAATACTGAAAGAGTCATTTGACTGTTTTCCACAGAAAACAAAACACCATGATCTTCATCTTTTCTTTCTCTTCTTTCTTCCTTTTCTCTCTTTCCCTTTTCTTTCATCTTTTTCTCTCTCTTTTTCCCTTCTGTTCTTCATCTTCTTTCCTCCCCCCATCTTTTTCTTTTCTCCCCTCTCTCTTTCTTTTTTCTCCCCCTTTTCCCTCTCTCTCTCTCTCTCTTTCCCTCCTCTCTGTCCCCAGGGGTGGGGATGGGGGAGAAGGAATCTCTGAACTGGTGCTGGGTGCTGGGAATCTGATGTCTGCAGACCGACGAGCCACGTGCTGAAGACCAGATGGCTGGCAGGGAGGTGGGGCAACAGGGGTGATACCTCTGGCGGATGGGCTGATGCACGCAGGGAGGGAGGGTAGCACATGGGAGATTGCGGCATCGGAGCCCTTCCCAGGTGGTTCCCTGGCCTGCAAGGGGGTGGGGGTGGGGTGAAAGGAACCTTTGAACTGGTGTTGCATCCTGCCTCCATGCATTGAGGAGGCTGAGCGGCTGCAAGCGATGCCCTCAGGTGAAGATGTTGTGAGGGGGTGGCTCGGCAAAGCGCTCACCGTCCCTCTGGCACCCGCCAAGCTTCCTTCTTCCTGCTGGGCATGTGAGTGCTTCTGGCAAGGAAGAAGCACAGTTGGAGGAGGCTTGGTGGGTGCCAGAAGAGCGGTGAGCACTTTGTGGCTCCTGAGGGGAGGGGGTTGAGCCTCCCCTTCGCAACATCTTCACCTGAGGGCATCGCTGGCAGCCGCTCGGCCTCCTCAATGCGCAGAGGCAGGAGGCAGGAGGTAACACCAGTTCAGAGGTCCCTTTCACCCCACTCCCTCGCACACCAGGGAATACCCGGGAAGGGGTCCGATACTGCGATCTCCCATGCGCATCAGTCCATCCACCGCCGGTGTCACCCCTGTTGCAGACATGGGTGCACTGCGGACCACCAAAATTTCCTCACGGACCACTAGTGGTCCGTGTACCACCAGCTGGTGACCTCTGTTCTAGTCCAACCCCCTTCTCAAGCAGGAGATTCTATACCACAGGAGTCTAACCTGGTGCAGGGTCTCCTGCCAGGTGATTGGGCAAGCCATTTTTCCAGAATGGTTTTGGCAGAGGTGTCCAAACATGGCAACTTTAAGACTTATGGACTTCAACTCCCAGAATTCCCCAGCTAGACAATCCATCCTGTCTGTCTGTCTATTTGCGTGCCTACCTACCTCTCTAACATATATTTTATCTGTCTGTCTGTCTGTCTGTCTGTCTGTCTGTCTGTCTGCATCTACTTACCTACTTACCTACCTACCTAACACTTTACCTCTCTATAATCTATTTATCTCTCTATTTGTGTATACATGTGTATCTGTCTACCTACCTACCTACCTTCCTACATCTCTATCTATCTATCTACCTACCTACCTACCTACCTACCTACCTAACACTCTACCTCTCTATAACCTATCTCTCTATTTGCATCTGTCTGTCTGCCTGTCTGTCTGTCTGTCTATCTATCTATCTATCTATCTATATCTATATCTATATCTATATCTATATCTATATCTATATCTATATATCTATCTATCTATCTATCTATCTATCTATCTATCTATCCCTCTCTCTCATGATAACTTAAGACTCAATCATTTTGTGCTTTTTTAACTCATGTTAAAAAATGGAGGTGCTTAGAATGGATACCATTTTTTGACATTGTGATTAAAGCAGCAGGAGTCTGTGGACATTTGTGGAAATTCTGGGAGCTGAAGTCCATACATCTTCAATTTTTCAAGCTTGAGAAACATTGGACTAGATCAGTTGCTATGACTCAGCTTCCAAACCTTGTACTGGGAAGTTTTCCTTCTAATGAATGCCAAAGGAAGGTTGAATTCTGTTGGTCACATTTGAAAGATATTGGATAATGACTAGCCCTAGTTTCATATACTCAGATTTGAATATAATTTCCATTCATCTACTTTTTTATTTTAGTGTTTTGACAGCTGCATTGCTGTTGAATTCATTGGATCATTGGGTTTGAAAGATTTAATAGCAGGAGTTTCTTTTGTACAAACAACGTATTTTTTAAACTCCACAGTCAAAGCAAGCATAACACACCATCTAAGAAGTTAGACGCATGAAAAAAAATGTTGAGAATCTCCTTCTAATGTAGTGTCCATGTTAGAGCTGGCTTATCTTTTTTTTTAATTTGTCAAGCGATTATAAGATAACAGGTATAAGTATATACATAGTTATGAATACATGAAATGGATACATATAAGAAAAATAAAAAGAAACAATAGGACAGGGATGGTAGGCACGTTGGTGTGCTTATGCACACCCCCTACAGACCTCTTAGGAAAGGGGTGAGGTCAATAGTAGACAGTCTAAGGTTAAAGTTTTTGGGGTTTGGGGAAGAAACCACAGAGTCAGGTAGAGCATTCCAGACATTGACCACTCTGTTGCTGAAGTCGTATTTCCTGCAATCAAGTTTGGTGTGGTTAACCTTGAGTTTGTATCTATTGTGTGCTCTTGTATTGTTATGGTTGAAGCTGAAGTATTCATTGACAGGTAGGACATAACAATATATAATTTTATGCACTATACTTAGATCAGACCGAAGGTGGCATAGTTCTAGGTTTTCTAGGTCTAGAATTTCAAGTCTAGTGACATAAGGTATTCTGCAATGAGTAGAGGAGTGGAGAACTCTTCTTGTGAAATATTTCTGGACTTTCTCAACTGTATTAATATCAAATACGTAATGTGGGTTCCAGACTGATGAGCTGTATTCAAGTATTGGTCTAGCACCTGTTTTGTATGCTCTAGTTAGTAGTGCGATATTACCAGAGAAAAAGCTATGCAGGATTAGGTTAACAACTCTTAATGCCTTTTTGGCTATGTAGTTACAGTGGGCTCTAGGACTTGGATCATTAGAGATGAGTACTCCAAGGTCCTTGACAGAGTTTGGATCATCAACAAGGTCTTGACTTTTCAGCTTGTATTTTATTTTCTGATTTTTTTTTGCCAATAAGTAAGACAGAACATTTATTTGTTGAGATTTGAAGTTGCCATTTGTTTGACCATTCTGATACATAGTCGAGGTCTTTTTGAAGGATAGCAGTATTGTCAGTGGTGTTGAATAGCTTTACATCATCAGCAAAGAGAACACAGTTGCTCTTGATATGATCACAGAGGTCATTTATGAGTAGAGTATGAAGAGAGTTGGTCCTAGAACACTGCCTTTGGGGACACCACTGTTGACAGGTACAGAATTTGATAGGACACTCCCAATTTTGACCATTTGTTGTCTGTTTGACAGGAATGCTTCTATCCAGTTATGCAGGTGTCCAGAGATACCATAAGATTTTAGTTTTATGAGTAGTTTGTCATGTACTACTGGTGGAAAATATCAGGAAGGATCTGGAAGCACTTATTCTGATTAGCTAATGTTATGAAAAGGGACTTCATCAGATGAAATAGAACTGATACAGAATGTAAATTGGAGTGATATAATGCAATTTATGTGGGAAGAGAAGGGATTGGTTAAACTCATGAAAGTTTCTCCCTTTTAACAAAAAAACTATTAGTTGGAAGACTTGCTATTAATCTGATTTTTTATAGAGCTGCTATAGTGTTAGAATGGTCTGGTTGACCAGACTAAAAAATCAAAGTAAGGCATGGTAATACTACTTTTATTAGCCGCGGTGGCACAGTGGTTAGAATGCAGAACTGCAGGCTATTTCTGCTGACTGCCAGCTGCTTGCAATTTGCCAGTTTGAATCTCATCAGGCTGAAGGTTGACTTGCCTTCTGTCCTTCCAATGTCGGTAAAATCAGGATCCAGATTGTTGGGAGCAATATGCTGACTCTACAAACGACTTAGATAGGGTTGCAAAGCACTGTGAAGTGGTATATAAGTCTAAGTGCTGTTCTATTATTCTATTCTACTCCACTCCACTCCACTCTACTCTACTCTACTCTACTCTACTCTACTCTACTCTACTCTGTGTTCTATTCTATTCTAATCTGTATTCTGTTCTGTTCTACTTTTCTAATCTAATCTAATCTCTATTCTATTCTATTCTATTCTATTCTGTGTTCTATTCTATTCTACTCTGTATTCTGTTCTGTTTTACTTTTCTAATCTAATCTCTATTCTATTCTACTCTATTCTATTTGCAGTAGTAGTTAGAATGCAGCATTGCAGGCTAATTCTGCTGACTACCAGGAGTTCAATCCTGATTGGGCTCAAGGTTGACTTGGCCTTCCATCCTTCCGAGGTGGGTAAAATGAGGACCCAGATTATTGAGGGAAAGAGGCTGACTCTGTAAACTGCTTAGAGAGGGCTGTAAAGCTCTGTGAAGCGGTATATAAGTCCAAGTGCTATTGCTATTATACAGGTAGGCTTTCGTCTATGACTAGCTGCAACCATTTGAAGTTATGAGGAACCCCCCAAAATGTACTTACAACCTGGATTTTTATCAGCTGCCTTCCATGTTCAAAAATGAAGGAGCTTAGAGTGGAAACCTTTTTTATTATTTATTTATTATTTTATTTTTGAGACTTGTATGCCGCCCCATCTCCGAAGACTTGGGGCGGCTCACAACTAAAAAACAATAACAATAAATAATTAAAAAGAAATTAAACAACTTTACAAGCCCCCCAAAAAATGAATTTATAAAACTTAAAAATATAAAAATGTCCTTTACTCAGTTTTATCATCTGTCCTCCCTGAGGTCATGTTATTGCATTTTGGCACTTTGGCAATGGGGTTTATGGCCATTTGCATCTTCATGAATTCACAAAACCACAATTTAGGATGTTTTTTGGCCGCAAGCCAGCATTTACAGTTAGTCCTCGGTTTACAACCACAATTGAGCCCAAAATTTCTGTTGCTAAGTGGTTTGTTCAGTGATTTTTTTTTTGCCCCATTCTGTGACTTTCCTTGCCAGAGTTGTTAAGTGAATCATTGCAGTTTGTTTAAATCAATAACATGTTTGTTAAGTGAATCTGATTTCTCTTTGTGGTCGCAAAAAGTGATCACATGACCCCCCGGGACATTACAGCCACCATAAATATACACTGCAACCATTATAAATGTGAGTCGGTTGCTAAGTGTCCAAATTTTGATCACGTGACCTTGGGGATGCCACAAACTGTCATAAATCACTTTTTTAAAGTTCTGGGGTAACTTTGAACGGTCACTAAACGAACTGTTGTAAGTCAAGGATTACCTGTACGGGTTGTGGAGAAAAATCAAAGATGAACATTACCTTGACCAGCAAAATACAAATCTAATAAATAATAAAAGATTTCTCTTGTTCCCCAAAGCACCAGAAGGCAAGACAAAGAATAATGGATGGAAACAGATCAAGGAGAGATGCAACCAGGAATCAAGGAGAAACTTCCTGACAGTGAGGACAATTAACCAGTGGAACAGCTTGACTCCAGAAGTTGTGGCTGCTTCATTAGTGGTGGTCTTTAAGAAGAGACTGGACAGTCACTTGTCTGAAATAGTATAGGACCTCCTGCTTGGGCTAGGGACGGGACTAGAAGATTTCCAAGATCCCTTCCAATTCTTTTCTGTTCTGTTCTGTTCCATTCCGTATTCCATATTCTGTATTCTGTATTCTGTTCTGTTCTGTTGTGCTCTCTTCTCTTCTGTCTTCTCTTCTCTTCTCTTCTCTTCTCTTCTCTTCTCTTCTCTTCTCTTCTCTTCTCTTCTGATTCAGCTGGTAGAACAACCGGTTCAGTGAGTGCACATTTCGCATGTGCGCAGAGGGTTTGCTACTGACCTTCTGCAATCCTGCACTTTCCCAGTGTGTTAAACAGCTGATGCACAGCAATTGACTGTGTCATGTGAAGCAGCTGAGCTTGAAAACCAGGAAATAAAGGTCAGAATAGAGCCAGAGCGAGTGGAAGGGCCAAGCAGCTGATCGTCGGAGCAAACTGGTTCGCTCACAGATGATCCTCGGAGCTACTGGTTCAACCGAACCAGGCCGAACCAATAGAATTCCACCCCTGATTCCTATTCTATTCTATTCTATTCTATTCTATTCTATTCTATTCTATTCTATTCTACTCTACTCTACTCTACTCTGTATTGCATTCCATCTTGCAAGGAATAATGCTGTTGGAGTTAGGTAATACTTATAAAGATGGTAGAAACACGGCTAATGAATTGGCCAGAACTTTCTAGAAAAGAGGTAGGAATTGAGGTAATCAAAATAAGTGTTCAAGAAATGGAACATAGAATCACAGGACTTGAGGGATCTCAAAGGTTGTCTAGTCCAACCCTCTGCTCAAGGCAGGAGACCTTAATACCATCGTGGTTAAGTGGCTCTCCATTCTCTTCTTAAAAGCCTCCAGTGATGGAGCACCCACAACTCCTGAAAGCAAGCCATTCCTCTGGTTAATTCTTCTCAGAGTCAGGAAATTTCTCCATCGTTCTAGAGGGGAAATCCTTCTAGAAGCACCCTTTCCCTTTCTCTTTCCACAAATTGGGATATGTGTGTGTGTGTGTGTGTGAGAGAGAGAGAGAGACAGAGACAGAGAGGGGAGAAAGGGAGGGAGAGAAAGACAGAGAGAGAGACAGAGAGGAAGAGAGGAAGAGGAAGAGAGACAGAGGGAGAGAGGGAGAGGAAGAGAGAGAGGAAGAGAGGGAGACAGAGAGAGGGAGTGTGAGAGAGAGAGAGAGAGGAGAGAGAGAGAAGGGAGAGAGGAAGAGGAAGAGAGAGACACAGATAGAGAGACAGAGAGAGAGAGACATAGAAGGAGAGAGGGAGGGAGAGAAAGACTGGGAGAGAGAAAGACAGAGATGAAGAGAGGGAGCGTAAGAGGGAGAGAGACAGAGAGACAGAGAGAGAGAGAGAGAGAGACAGAGAGAGAAAATTTAGGACCTGCCTAGCTTGGCTAGTGATCTAAACAGATAGGAGAGTTTCCACCTGACTTCTTGGAACAAGCTGTCATTGAAATAAGAACCCATTTCATCTTTATCTTTGCCATGCACACGTAGCATCAAAGGTCAAAACAACCAGTGTGGTTGTACTAAAGGGTCCATCCCTGGACATTGAGAAGCTGATTCACTTTGGGTTTTGATGCTAGAAACACCAAAGAGACTGAAAATAACACCTGTTATGCGACTTTGCTTCTGTTTGGGATAAGGAGGGGAGAGGCAAACTCTGGGAGTTATCATACCATGTAATAATAACACAGAGTTGTAGTAGTTGTTGTATTGTCTGTTCACCCTTCACTGACCTGGCATGCCTGATAGGGCTGCTGCCTAGAGACAAATTTATCTACCATTCTTTTCTTCCCTCAAAGCAAAAAGCAAAAGTCATAGCACTTAGGCTTATACACTACTTCACAGTGCTTTACAGCCTTCTCTAGGCGGTTTACTGAGAGAGAGCGGGAGGAGAGAATGAATGAGAATAGAAGAGGTCAGGCAAATCATGGATGGATTGTCTACCCCACCCCCCAAAAATCATAGGATGCTTTGGAGCAGAACATGTAGGCAGCAACGAGTCATTGGCTTGCAAAAAAAAACAAGATATGTTGCTGTTGGAGTGTTTGAGTACTGATGTGGAAAATTGCTCCGACGGTTGTGATATTGTGCTTGCCTTGATTAAGGCTTAAAAGCGTGTTTAGCTTCAAAGGTGTGGCTTGTTCCAACCGGTGCTCGGCGTAGTCTGGGTTTATAATTGGCTAGTTATCATGGAATCCAGGTATGGCTAGGTTGGAAGGATCCTGTGAGGTCAGAGAGTCCGAACCTCTTCTTGGGGCAAGGATCCGAAGGAGAGCCTCCAATGACAGGTGGCTTGAACCCCTCCCGGGGAAGAGAGAAGCACTCCCTCTCTGTGTGTAATTGGCTCACAACTGAACTGCCCTTCACTTCACGATATTTCTCTTATTATTCAGCCGGAATCCGCTTTCCTGTCATTATTCTGAAAGGGGAGAAGAGATCTTGGCTGCTTTCGGGGTGATGTCCTTTCAGGACCTTAAGTGGTGGGATTGTAATATTTCTCACACTTTTCAAGGGAAAAATGTTCTTGGATCTTTCATTCTCTCCTGATTGGACTCTGATCATCCTAGAGTTGTCCAAAGTGTAATTTTGGTGTCTACAGAATGAACAGTGCAGCATAAAATTGGACCTGACACTGTTAGTGATTCTAAAACTGTACGTTTATTAATGCTATCGCTACTTCTTTATTTTCACCGATCTAGCATGCTGTTAACTCATTTAATTTGCAATTAACTTATTATTCCAAAATCTTTCCCACAAAAATGATTGCCGTTCTGGGAACATTTGATATTTCTATTATCCAAATACAGATAGTCCTTGGGTTATGACCACAAAATGTTTATTGCTAGGTGAGCCAATTGTGAGTTTCCCACCATTTTACGACCTTTTTTGCCACTGTTGTTAAGTGAATTACATATGCCAGAGTTGGCTTCATTGAGGTTAATGCCAGCATGTTGCTCCTAATAAATCTTTTGAGGTTTTTTTGAAGCTTGGCTGGAGGATCATGATTTAATTAGGGCAATTGCCGGAACCCTGACACACTGTAGTTGTTAACTTAGTAACATAGTTGTTAAGCAAATCGGGCTTCCCCGTTGGCTTTGCTTGTTAAAAGGTCGCAGAAGGGGATCGCGTGACCTTGGGACACAGCAACGGGTCGTAAATCTGAGTCAGTAGCCACGTGCCTGGGTTTTCATCACGTGACCATGGGGGATGCTGCAACAGTCGTAAGGGTGAAAAACAGTCGTAAGCAACTTTTTTTCAGTGCCACTGTGACTTTGAATGGTCACTAAATGAACTGTTGCAAGTCGAGGACTACCTGTATAGAACCATAGAGTTGAAAGGAAGCTAAGAGGTCATCAGGCTCAACCCCCTGGACAAGTAAATATGAGTCAGTTGACAAGAGTAGAAATTTTGATCATGTGACCAAGGGGATGCTTCCAAGATCAACAGTTATGAGTCATCTTTTTCACTGCCGTTGTAAATTTGAACGGTCACTAAATGAACTGCTGTAAGTCGAGGACTAACCTGTAATGAACAATGCATTTCACTCTCTTAAGTAGTCTACTTCTGCGATTATGAGCACTAGTTTTTAAACATTCAGCAATATCCACTGTGATTTATCTAACTAAGTCGGGTCTACATACACTAATGGTAACTTCCGGAGACAAAACTTGCTGGCAAGTAGCCACCAGCATTTCCCCAAAGCATTGAACCAGCTGTCCCAAAGGTGTTTTTTTCAATAGGCAACTGGTCTTTCTGTTTTTTTCTTTGAAGACGTTTCGCTTCTCATCCAAGAAGCTTCTTCAGCTCGGACTGGATGGTGGGGAAGGGAAGGATTTACACTCCTTGCAGACAGCTGGTCATTTGCATCCTTTGAGAGGGTCATTGAGGCCAGTTGGAGGTTTCTCTGTGTCTATTGGTTGCCACAATATAAAAAGGTTGAGAGTCTAGAAAGAATGCAAAGAAGAGCAACAAAGATGATTAAAAGCCTGGAGGATAAAACATATGAAGAACGGTGGTAGGAACTGGGTATGTCTCTGTCAGATCCATGTATCTGCCGTTCTTCAATGGAAGAAGAAGTGGTGAAGTTGGTACAACTAATCCTTTTTGATGTAACCTGAAAATATTAAACCTTATATTGAATCTGTATAACTTGCACATGATATACAACTGGAGGACTGGAGCCAGATGTCTAGAAACTTGTCACCTCTTGGAGAGAGAGCAAGAGGAGAAGGGACCATAAAAATTCCAGCTCTGAAAGATACTCCCTGGGAAACTCTTCTAAGATACGTTCCCAGAAAAGGGGGGGGATTAACATGTTGGTTCTTTGTTTGACTAAATCCACATCAGAATAAGGCGGGGGGGGGTTCTAACTCCCTTTATCTATTACTGTATGCCTAGAAGCATCTTAGATTCTGCTTTGACTAGTACCGGGACCACTTCCTTTCAATAAAGAATTCCTTTTGAAGTACCTAGCTTTTAGAAGTTCATTCTTTTCGGCTGAAGGGGAAAAGTCCAGTGCTTACAGTCTCGTTTAACGACAAGAAGGACTAGGGGTGACATGATAGCAGTGTTCCAATATCTCAGGGGCTGCCACAAAGAAGAGGGAGTCAAGCTATTCTCCAAAGCACCTGAGAGCAGGCCAAGAAGCAATGGATGGAAACTAATCAAGGAGAGAAGCAACATAATAATAAGGAGAAATTTCATGACAGGGAGAACAATTCATCAGTGGAACGACTTAACTTCAGAAGTTGTGGATGCTCCAACAATGGAAGTTTTTAAGAAGAGACTGGACAGCCACTTATCTGGAATGGTACAGTGTCACCTACTTGAACAGGGGCTGGACTAGGTCTCTCCCAACTCTCTTATTCTGACTTCTGGGTAGGATTCTTGAAGGTCCCAACTAAGATTTTTGGGGAAATTATTAATGGAAACTAGACAACCCTATGGCCCGTTGGGTTATCGTTTGAGAGATATTTCTCTATCAGATTCTGTTAATGCCTTTAAAAGTGGCAGAGCTTCTAATGGTCTAAAAAAGTTCTTAAAAATTCAGGGAGATTTTTCCGAGATGCACATGCCTTGAAAGTAGCTCATGTTGAGCTGCATAGCACAGTCAAATATCAGGAGCCGACTGAAGGGAACGTTTTATGATATTTTGTATTATGTCATAAAATGTTACATGATAATGTTTATGTCTGAAAAGTTTTTATAAAGTTTTCGAATTTCAATTCCGTGGGAGTCATGGATCCTGGATTTCGGAAACATCCTGTAAGTTAGCCCATTTGAAGGTACCTTGGTTCAAACAATGCACCATTTTGCTGAGTAAACAGTTACACACAGACCAACAGGAGAATTTTAACAGCATATAAATATAGGGGAGTGGATTCTATGAAGTGTGTTTTCCAGAATTTAAAAGGCTCTGTTGGTTTCAGTAGAATAACACTTTCTTTAGAGAATGCAAACTTTTTATTCCTTCTTTTGTGCAGTGTCCAAGTCACTTTTGGAGAGCTATTTAATAATGCTGACAGTCACAGATTTCAGTAAAACTTGTAAAGGGCAAAAATGTATTTTGCCAATCCCTCCCTGACATATACAAACAAAAGTAATGACACGTAAGGCTTTCCTTGTATGTAAAACTAAAACTATTAAGCACCGCAAAAGCTGAAAGATTTTTGGAGGCTAAAACAGTAGCAAGCACAAAGAAAAAATTACTCTAATTTGCAAAATGACAGACTAATAGCTTAATAATCAGACATTTCCTGAATTTGCCAGAGTTCAGATGCCTTAATGTCAAAACATTGTATCCATCCTAAAGTTGGTCTCCCTATCCTCTCAAGAGTGAAAAAGTTTTAAAATAAATCTTTTTGAGCAAGGTTTTATTTATTTTTTCTGAAGGAAATCTGCATTTATAAAAAATATAATACAAACCCAGATGTAAAAATACAAGTAATTACTGTTGCCTCTCGCTAGTATTTATGGAAACAACTTTTAAATTACAAATGCTCTTTAAAAAAAAAGCCTTCATTAGCTTAATATCAATAGATACTTTTGCCATTTGGGTTGTCATTGGATGTCATTAATGATCCCATCAATTTACGCAGATCAAAGTTAATATTTGTTGAAGCGGAAATGGAAGAATAAGCATTTGCTTGCTAATTATGATGTTGGGTTTTTTTAATGGCTTGGAAAACCTTAATTATAAATGATCAGAGCTGATCTTCATAGAGTCGACTGGGGAAGGAAGGACTTTGAAAACGAACAGGGTTTTTTCTGCCACTCTTACATAAATCACTCCTGGGATCGAATCTCTCCTTTCAAAAGGTGATGTTTTTAATGAACTTTGAAACTCGAAAAAAAAAAAAGTGAATTCTGTCTGGCATTACTTGAAAGAAGAGAAAGATTTGGGATTTTTCTTCCCTCTCCTGTTTTTTTTGAACAGCTCTGCAGGTGAATAAAAAATGTTTCCCAACTGTAGGGGAGATACATTTGAACAATATGAATTGATAATGCAGTTCCTAGGTTTTAATTAGGGATCTATTCTAAGATACCTTTCCCCCCCAAAGGTTCCTCTGATTCTGAAAACTACATTTATGAAAGCTGGTGTTGTGGTTAAGTGGACGGCTGAGGAGAGTGAGGACTCAGATGAGGGGCCAGGACCATCAGGGAGTGGACTGCTGCCTTCAGAGATTGGGGGACTGGCAGCAGTGATGAGGAGGTTCCCGAGGAGCCTGTGCTAAGTGCACGTGCATGCAGGATTGCTCGTTGGAAAGAGCAGCTACAACTGCATGGGTGACTCGGGAGTAAGGCTGCAAGATAATGGCCTCTCCTTCAAGGAGATAAAAGCCAGCTGTGAAATGAACGTTCTTTGCAGGAAGCAAAGACGTTTTGAAACTCAGCCTCATGGACATTCCAGTATCCCGAGTTTGTATTTGAAGATTCTTGTGTTGTGAAATATTTCTTATCTGTGATTCTTGGCAATCTTGTACAGTTTTGGCAAGATTTGTGCTTATCACAGCTAATTATTTTGCAGAAGCATTAAAAGGTTTCTGTTCCTTTTGGATTGTGTTTGATTTGTTGGAAAAGGGCGTGGGTCAGAACAGCCGGCAACACTTTTTCAGATTCTGGAAAGTGTTCTCGTTGTGGGTGGCCAGATCTGAAAAGGGGAAAAAAGGCCAAAAGCTGAATAAAACTGATGACCATAACTGAGCCCAAAAGTTCTGTTGCTAAGTGAGAGAGTTGTTAAATAAATTTTGCTCAGTTTTACAACCTTTCCTGCCATCATTGTTAAGTGAATCACAGTGGCTCAGTTAGTAACATGGTTCTTAAGTGAATCTGACTTCCCCATTGTCTTTGCGTGTGAGAAGCTCCCAAAAGGGGATCATGCAACCCTGGGGATAAATATGAGTCAGTTGGCAAGTGTTTGAATTTTGATCACATGACCATGGGAAGGCTGCAACAGTCATAAATGTGAAAAATGGTCATAAGTCGCTTTTTTCAGTGCTGTCATAACTTTGCATGGTCACTAAATGAATGGTTGAAAGTCAAGGACTTGTTCTGATTCAGCTCCCCAAACACGACAAACTGTCTGACATGAACTCAAAAGATTCCTTTATTAGGAGCGCCAGCAGCCCTGGCAAAACGTCTCTCTCTCATCACAGGCTAACAAGTCTGTCCAGCAGGGAGATGAATAGTTGTCTGCCACACCTATTCATCTCTGCCCCCTGCCTTTTATCCCCAGAGCTAGGGTGGGGCCTCGTTAACAGCGGTGGCTCTTCTGTCCCAAGGACCAGCCCATAGATTTCCACTGCTCTCCTCTCCTCTCCCTTCTGCATATCTGCGTGTCAGGCACTGGACCCAGCTGTTCCTCCTCTTCTTCAT
Source organism: Naja naja (assembly GCA_009733165.1). Taxonomy (NCBI): domain Eukaryota; kingdom Metazoa; phylum Chordata; class Lepidosauria; order Squamata; family Elapidae; genus Naja; species Naja naja. Next base: position 20,444,216 of record CM019163.1, on the reverse strand, counting down.
CAGCCACCTCCAGACCTGGGGGCTGTTGACTCTCCATCTAATGGCTGACGGATGGCCCAGGCTCTGCCTCAGCCTCTCTCTCTAACAGCTCCATTCCTCTTCCGCCTCGGAGCCCCCAGGTTGCTCTGATGTGACCTTGACTCCCACACCACCTCCTCCTCCTCTTGATTCAGCTGCCGGCCTCTCGGCCACACAGGACTACTTGTAAAACCAAAACCACTGCACCATCAGAGTGGCATTTTTAGATCCCTGGGAAAATGATGTAGGAATGTGAAGGATACTTCCTTTGTGAAGTGGCAAGGGCTATAAAGATCAGCATTCTTCCAAAATGCTGGGCTCTTGTCTCTCCCAGTTTTAATTGCTTGGCTTAAAAAAAAACCTGCAGGTGCTGCTTTTTAACCCATGCATCTCGGTAATGGTGTGAATTCCTGACATTCCATTTGAATTTTGTTCTTCATAGTAATAATGTGAATGGTAAGAAATGAGCGAAACATTTATTTAAGCTGCAAATACATAGTTCGGTTCCTGTTTATTTGCTCTTGAAATTTTGACTCCATCGTCGATAGACTTTTCTGCTTGGTTTCATCCTTCTAGAGAAGGGGAATTCATCACACAGCCCTGAAAGGTTTTGAAATAACAGGTGAGAGGTTGGCAGGGGGCAGGGGCTGGCAATATTCAGCAAATAAGGCCTCTTAGACAAATAGACATACAGGTACAGGGGTGGGCTTCAAAAAATTTAGCAAAGGGTTTTCTGCTTGGTTGCTGGGTGGGCATGACCATGGTGGGCGTGGCCTAGTCGGCCTCCTGCACCATGGTGGGAGGGGGCATTTTTACTCTGCCCGGGCTCCGGAGGCTTTCCTTGAACCTCTGAGAGGGCAAAAACAGCCTCCTTGGGCTCCGGAGACTCTCTGGAAGCCAGAAACAGCCCCATTTCCGGCCTTCCCAAACTTCCAGGAGGCCCATTTTTTACCCTCCCCAAGCCTCTGTGCTGTCAGGACTCCAACAAACCCACCCTCATTCAAATCAAAAGTCTCTAGCCGCATCTCAGAGAAAAGAAAATTGATTTATTAGAAGTGGCCATGGTGTGTGACTGGGTGCAGCCGATACTAAATTACATCATACATTTCCTCCTTTACCCTGGTCTTCCCCCCACCCCCTGGTTGTAACTTCTCCAATGGGGCGCATCCATCTCCAAGAGTCATCCATCATGCTCTCCAATAACCTTCTTGCGCTCCGACAACTTTGGGCTACTGGGGTGATTATCTAGGCATTTAAGGAATGCCTCGTTTTCCCCCACTCCCTTTTTCTGGCAACTAAAAAAACCAAAGGAGTATCTTTTTAGTTGACATGTGCAGGCCCTGCACTTACCTGCATCCAAAACAGGCTGCGTGGGCACTCTTGGGAAGGGCTGGGCGGGGTCAGCCAGGAGTGGGATTTGGGGGTTCTCTGAATTGCACAGAATCTTAGCTAGGGACTCTCCCCAACCCCTGTGAACCCCCAGCAGCCCACTCCTGCTTATGCACCATAATTGAGCCCAGAATTTCTGATGCTAAGCAAAACAGTTGCTAAGTGAAGTTTGCTCCACTGCACAAACTTTCTTCCCACAGTTAAGTGAGTTGCTAAGTGAATAACCCGGTTGTTAAGTGAATCTGGCCTCCCCGTTGACTTTGCCTGGCAGAAGGTTGCAAATACAGAGCCTTGGTGGTGCAGGCTGTTAAATGCCTAGCACTTAAGTTCCAGCTGCCTGCAATTAGTGCAGGCTCGAATCCCACCAGGCTCAAGGTTGACTCAGCCTTCCATCCTCTCGGGGGAGGTAAATTGAGGACCCAAGATTGTTGGGGGCAGTAAGCTGACTTTGTAAAAATGCCGCTTAGTAATAAGCAGGCATATACAATGGAATGAAGGCTATTGCTGAGCACATTGGGTTGTGCTCCAAAGATTGTAAGCCGCCCTGAGTCTCCGGAGAAGGGCGGCATATAAATGTAATAAAAAAGTGGGGGATGACGTGACCTCCCAGGGCACTGCAATGGCCATAAATACGAGTCAGCTGCAAAGCATCTGAATTCTGATCATGTGACCAAGGGGATGCTGCAATGATGGCAAATGTGAAAAACAATCCCTTCTTTTCAGTGCTGTTGTAACTTTGAATGGCCACTAAATGAATGGTTCCAAGTCAAGGACTAGTTGTAGAGACAAACTGAAGCAAATTGCCTCTTGAAAAAAAAAGCACCTTTGGCACAATTGGCCTGGATGAGAATCTCCATAGACATAAAGATAAAAAATAAATCTCTATTTTCTGCTTCATGTTAAAGCAAAATATATATGACTATGGGAAACCTGGGGGTCAATTTGAGTTGAATTGAATTTGTTTTTTTTTCAATTTGTCCAGTACTTTGAATTTTTCTTTCACCACATATTCTGTTTATTTTGATTTAAAGAATCTATAGAAATCTTAACAGGGCAGAGATCACTTGGGAAAGTTTCAGAACTCTGGCTTCTCCAAGAACACATTTTTCCCCTGTACTTCAGTCAATCCGCCAAGCCTTGCTGATACATTTTGCACCCGCAATGTAATATTAAAAATCTTATAAATAAAATAAAACAGGAATTTTGGAGTTCTGCAGCAGTTTCAGTAGCTGAACTTCTGCACTGGTAGGAACTCTTAAGAGCTCAACTGCTCCCTGTGTGGAGAACAACGGTGGCCTTTACCCCTGAAAGATGAATTTAATCTCTATTCCATACTGAAGATTGTTGCCAATATAAAATTAAACAGTTACATAGATGACCCTGCTTTCTGATCAAGCTATTTCTATATACAATTAAGAAAACCCCTTTTTATGACCCTGTAGTCCCTATTTGGGGTAATGCCGTGGGGGACGGGACTGGATGGAGCTGAGCATTTACTGGCCAGATGCCCTTCCTGACACCTACACGGAGTTCTCAGCAGATATTTTCTCTTTGCGACCTGATAGAGAAACGTTTGTTGCTGCCTACACTTGAACTCTCAACCTTCTGAGTAGAGGCACGCTTCTTTACCACTAGACCACAACACTACTCTCTGTTTCTATAGACAATAAAATAATAAAAAAATATCAATTTTCATTTAAATGTATATCAAGAAGGGTTTCGGACTTTGCCAAGCAGGCTGCTCTAATCACACACGGCAGCCAAACACTGAATTCTACTTCCAAAAAAATTACATCATGATCATCCCATCATACTGTGTTTCCCCGAAAACAAGACCCTGCCTTATTTTTTTTTTGCCACCAAAAAAGGCACCAGGTCTTATTTTCCAGGGATGTCATTCACTGATTAGCCTCACTTGCAGCCCCGGCCTCCTTTTCGCTGTCGGAGGCCTTCAGGAACTACTACTTCTGTGGCCGGCAAAGCTTTCCTGAAGGCCTCTGCAGCCGATAACAGGCTCTGGATCGATCCAGAGCTTTGTTACCAGCTACAGAGGCCTTCAGGAAAGCCTTGTCAGCCTTGCTGGCTGCAGAAAAAATGGGCCAGCAAGGCAGGTGTCGGGGTGTGCGAGGCACTTGTCCAAAGGTAAGAAGTAGGGCAGCTCCACCCCATCTCCATCCTAATTTAATTTTTACCCATCCACTCTGGAATGGGCGGGATTTTAATTAGGGCTTATTTTGGGGTTAGGGCTTATATTGGGCGCATATGTAAATATAAGTTATTGACTTACGACTATAATTGAGCCCAAAGTTTAATGTTTATTGAATGAGTTTTGGCCCCATTTCACAACTTTTCTTGCCATGGTTGTTAAGTGAATCACTGCAGTTGATATGTTAGTAATCCAGTTGTTAAGTGAACGTAGTTTCCCCATTGACTTTGTCAATCACATGACCTTGGGACGCAGAAACCATCATAAATATGAACCAGTTGCCAAGCATCTGAATTTGGACCACATGACCCTGGGAATGCCATGAAAAACAGTCGTAAGTCACTTTTTTCAGTGCCATTGTAACTTTGAACGATAACAAATAACAGATAATCAGAGTTGGAAAGGACCTTGCAGGTCATCTAGTCCAACCCCTTGCCCAAGCAGGAGACCCTACACTATTTCTGACAGATGGCAGTCCAGTCTCTTCTTGAAAGCCTCCAGTGATGAAGCTCCCACAACTTCCAAAGGCAACTTCTGTTCCATCGGTTGATTGTTCTCACTGTCAGGAAATTCCTCCTTATTTCCAGGTTGAATCTCTCCTTGATCAGTTTCCATCCATTATTCCTTGTCTAGCCTTCAGGTGCCTTGGAAAATAGTTTGATCCCTTCCTCTCTGGGGCAGCCCCTCAAATGATCCTTCTCTTCCCTAGACTAGCCAGGCCCAGTTCCTGCAACCATTCATCATATGTTTTAGTCTTCAGTCCCCTAATCATCCTGGTTGCTCTTATGGTCACTAAACGAACTATTATAAGTAGAGAACTACCTTTATTTCCCAAAGGGGCAATTTGTGAGATATTCTGGGGCAAAAAGAGAACATCCATCCACCTCTCTAATTTCTCTATCTCTATTTCTGTTGTCTTTTCTATCTCGCTATCAATTATCTCTCCCTCCCTCTCTCAGATTCCCCCTGCCTCTCATTTTTTTTCTTTCTGCATTTATTGGTCAAATCAAGTGCATGCCACAAACTTTCAAGCCGAATCTGCCATTTGTTTGAGGACTTGCAGAACTCCAGAGAAAACCAAGATGGAGCTCTATTTTGAACACATTTTGTTGTAAAGCATATTTATTTTTGGCCTCCTGCGTATTCTGCCTGGAAGTCATTCCAGCGATACTTGGATTATATATCAGCTCACATATTCAGCCTGTGCTTGTTCCTTTGCAAAAATGTGTTTCTTTTGAGAAAAAAAATTGGCAGAAGCTGCATCTCCTTGCTGATAAGATTTTTCATCCTCCAGCTTTATGTTATTCCACCCTATGGACTCTTTTTGAGTCAACAAAATATTATCCCAGTCTGCATTTGTCAAATCCCCCTCAGCTCAACGATGGGACTGGCAGCTTCTGTTTCATTTGCTGTTTTAATGTGAGACATGTTAAGGACAGTAATTGCTGGTTTCCCCTGGTTCCTTCAATCCTGTGTCACCAGCTGGTGACCACCAATTTTTTTAAAAAATACCTTTTTATGACCCTGTGTTCTAACCAAGGCTTCCTGAGACCGTAATTAAGCACATGCTTAGTCCAAACAACTCTTGTTTTATTTCAATGCTGGGAATTATGTGCATTCCCAGCCCGTAATGAGTCCCAAACAGCACCCACCTTTCTCTCCTTTGAATTGCTGCCAACAACTAAAATGCTAAATGAACTGTAAAAAACCAACTGAAGAACAAAGTCCACACAGAGCTTCAAGGTTTAATCCGAACAGAGCGAACGACTTTGCTTCCTGCAAAGGTTTCTCTACCTTTGCACTTCCTTTATACCTTATTGGAGGGGCAATCACCTCCAAGCCTTACTCCCAAGTCTCCCCTTTTGTTTCCAAGCCTTACTCCCAAGTCGCCCCTTTTGCTCTTGCCTTCTAGCAGCTCTGCACACATGCGCACTGGGAACAGGCTCCCCTGGATCCTCTGCCTCGCTGCTGCCAGACTCTGGAGGCTCTGGAGTCAGCACCCCATTCTCAGATGGTCCTGGCCCCATCTCTGCATCAGATGCAAGACCCTCATCTGAGTCCTCCCCAGACTCCCACACTGGTCCCCATTCTTCCCCACTGTCCGATTCCACTGCCATCTGCACAGGCTGCTGGCGAACCACAACACCCTGTAATCCAGTGGTGTCAAACTCAAGCCCTACACGCCAGATCCAGGCCACAGGGTGCTTAGATCTGGCCTGCGGGGCTGCCCCAGAAACAGCAAAGGACCAGCCCTTGGTGCCTCTGGCAGCAAAAATGGAGCCCAGGAGGGCCATACGCGGCCTACCCAAACTCCATTTTTGCTAGCAGAGGGCTGGAGGAGGATCCCCCCCCAGCCCTCCTGGACCACCACAGGTGCCACTGACACAAGTGATGTCAAGGTGGCCACACCCACCCTAGCCACACCCACCCAGACCCCCAAGGTCAAATACAACCCTGATGTGGCTCTCAATGAAATCTAGTTTGACACCCCTGCTATTCAGGGCTCCTAGGAAAGAAAGACACTCAACTCCATTGGTGTGAAAGGTATTTCATAAAAGCCAACCAGTTACAGTACAGCAAATCCAGAACTAAATCATGGCCCTGTCGGAGCCTGAGTCCTCGGAGGAAGACGAGCCAGAGCTGGGGCTGACGGAGGTCGAGGGGAAGCCTTACTGGCTCTGGAGGAATGTGGGGGAGGAGCAGGACAAGGCAGCCCTGGGTCCTTTGGGCCTGGGACGGCTTGCCAGCAGGGAAAAACAGGGGCAGGACGACCGAGAGAGGGCAGGGAGTGGAAATGAGGAGCGACAGAGCTCAGGCAATGAGCAAGGACTGCCCCCTCCTGATCCCTGAGCACGGAGAGTGGAGAGGAGGCGGGAGCTGTGCAGGCTGGCCCGACGACTCGGGAGGAGAGCACCCCGCCCCTCTTCACAAGGCACACCTGGGGACTGAGACTTAAGAAGATGCTGTGGGGAGGGGCGCTTGTTGGGAACAAGTGCTGAATTCGTGGAGTTTGTGTGGCGTTGCCGATGTTTGGATTTCACTGGACTTCTTGCCTTGAAGCAGTTGTGCTAACAGCATTTTGCCAGACTGCTCGCAGTCAGCTGGAGGTGTGTGTTAGTGCTTTCTTCCAGGACTTTCCATAAACTTGGGAGCATTTGGGGGAAAGTTTGAGCAATAAAGGGGAGTTCAAACTATCAGCTTGCTGTGTTGCCTCCATGCCTTCCCCTGGTCATCATAGGTTTCTGTTTCTCCCTTCCAGCAGCTTTCTCTACCCCGTAGTCTGTGGAAGGCTGATATCTAACAAAGCAAGGCTGGAGCTCAGGATGGCAATTCTGACATCTCCAGCCTTGCTATTCAATGTTCTATGTTCTACATCTTGCAAGTCCGAAAATACAATTCTCCACCGCTTTTTTTAAACCACTAAATAAGTTAGCAAGGTTCCTTGCTCAGTTTTTCCTTAGTTTAGTTTAGTTTACTTTGTCATTGCACCTCGTACAACGAAATCAAACCCCATCTTCAGTGCACATCATGACCATGAAAATAAACACAAACACACATCCTTCACATTCTATACAATTGATTTGAAAACCCCTGATATTGCATTAAAATTGCACTATACAGTAGAATTCAAAAGAGCTACTGCCCTGGGATAGAAGCTGTTTTTCAGCCTATTTGTCCTTGTTTTTATTATTCTGTACCGTCTGCTAGATGGTAATAGTTCAAAAAAAAGGGTGCCCAGGATGAGATGGATCTTTGAGGATGTTTTGAACTTTCTTAAGGCAGCGGGAGCTATAAAAGCTCTTCTGTGATGACCCGGAGTGTAACACAAATGTAACAAAATCCAAAATGTAAATAAACGTCCTTTAATGCCTCCAACTTGGCCCCACTGTTCAATAATTCTCTCTAATTTATTCTCTTGGAGATAAAACATACTCAAAAATAGCCTTCAAAAGAAAGCAATACAGTCAGAATTTAATGAGCAGATAGAGATGAAAATAAAAACCAAGCAAACTACAATGATGAAATTTCCACAACAGAGCAGGCCAAGCATTTACTAAATTCAAGGAGACAACAAGGCACAGTCTGTTGGAAGGACGCCAGCCAAGATAACCTCAAACCAAAATAAAACCAGAAACTTAAAACTGGCCACTTGTTCCACTCAGTCTCCATTGATAAGCAAGGGCTGGAGGTCTGATCTGTTCCTTCTATAGTCCACTATAAGCTTCTTGGTTTATTGGTGTTGAGGACCAAGTTATTGTCTCCACACCATGAAAGCAACCGGTCCACCTCATTTCGGTAGGCAGACTCAACTCCCCTGAAGATGAGTCCCACCACTGTTGTATCATCTGCATCATCTTCCTCTAGGTGAAAGAAGGAGTATTCCTACCATTTCATAACTACAGAGAGAATGAGTGAAAAAGGACAGAGAGGTTCTAGAGAATATGAAGTCTGCAGGAGGAAAAAAGAAACATCAATTGGAAGGCAGGACTGACTTAACAACTGCAGTGATTCGCTTAACAACCATGGCAATGAAGGTCATAAAATGCGGCAAAGCTCATTAAATAGCAGCCTTGTTTAGCAGCAGAAATTTTGGGTTCAGTTGTGGTCGGAAGTTGAGGGCTACCTCTGTGTTCTGTCCTCACTACATGTTATTCTGTGTGCAGCTTGACATGCAGCTAAACCCCCCTACCTTCCAATAAAACAAACTGCTGCACCATAGAGAGTATCTTAACTTACGGCACCTGTGTAGGGTTTGCCAGTTGCACAGTGACAGATAGGACAGCACTCCAGAGGGTTAACGTCATTGGCCAGAGATGGATTCTTCTTTGTGCTTCTGCCTTCTCCAAATGCTAAAGGAAACGGAGTCTGGCTTCCCAGCATGCACTTGCTTTGAGAGTGCAGGCTGATGGGTAAATGGGTTTGGGTCAACTTCAAACAGTATACTTGGTATTTATCTCTCCGGACACTAGATGGGGCTAGAGAGCAACGATAGTATATAAAGATCATATGTTGTGGCATATTTGTCCCTCTGACCAGTAGATGGGGCTAGAGAGTAACAACAGTATATAAAAGTTATATGCTGGGGCATGACATTCTGCTAAGTGTGTTCGACTCCTTGGAGTATTTATAAATATAATAAAGAGGGAATATAAATATTAATTAATTAATAAATCACTATCAAAAGTACATCACCACCTGAAACCTTGAAAGTAGACAATCCATAAAGTGCTGCCTGTGACTGAACCAGAATCCCTGAGTTCTGTTTCCTGATTTTCATCAACTGGAAGACCCGTCTTTTTAAGTGATCTATTTCAGCCTTAAGACCTCATCATAAAAATGGGGAAACTGCAACAATTTATCTTGGAGAAAAGGCAGGAACAAGAACCAGCAAAACCTCTTGGATATTGAGAAGAAAACAGCGCAGTAAATTATTAGACATTCTTTTAAAAGAGACTGATATTAAACATGGGCCCAGGAAAAAAATAACATTGCAAAATTTCTTGATCGCTGCCAGATATTTACTTTCTGAACTCCAGGCAGTCATAAATTTGAACACACAATGCTTATAACAAAACTTCGACAGCCAATCCTGAACTGGCGCACCTCTGTATCATTAGAATGGGGTCATGGTGGTACCAAATGATGATTTTTTAAAATGTGTGAATGAATTATAATAAAACTTAGGGAATGCTTGACAATGTGCTATCAGTGCTTGCAAGAGGACATATATCCCCCCTCCCCGCAGCATGGGATCTGCAGCCTCCTTCCAATTAAATCAGAATAAATATGACTTTAATAATTGAAATGAAAAAATGGTTGCACTCATCCAAGGCTGCCCATTTTTGAAGCCTTCCCACCAGGCTGAAATGTCTTATGTTATGAGATCTTGAAGTAAGATCACTTAGCCTCCCCTCTCCTTTTCCAAAAACACATCCAATGGACTGAGATTAAACTCTCTTTACCATCCAAAATATTTTAAACTAAGTTTTGGCTTGGCCCTGCTTCTCTTTTATTTATTTATTTATTTTATTGTATATAATTGTGAAGATGCTCACTTTGCCCCGAAAGGTTGAGAGTTCAATTCTAGGCACTGACAGATCTTTCCAAGGGCACAAAGAATAAATATCTGCTGTGAACTCCATGTAGGTGTCAGGAAGGGCATCCGGCTAGTAAATACGCAACACCATCCATTCGCCCTGACTCTATCCCAAATTAAGGGATTAGAAGGTCATTAGAAGGGAATTTTACGATATATAATTTATAAACTGCCCAGCTCCCAAGACTTCCCTTCCCTTCTTTCTCTTTTTCCTTTCTCTTTTCCTTCCCTTCTTCCTTTCCTTTCCTTTCCTCTCCTCCCCTCCCCTTCCATTCTATTTGCTTTCCTTCTTTCCCTTTCTCCTTTCCCTTCTCTTCTTTCTCCTTCCCTTCCCCTTCCTTTCCTCTTCCTTTCCCATCCCTGTCCCTTCCTTTCTCTTTCCCATCCTTTCTTCCCCTCTTCCTCTCCCTTCCCCTTCTCCTCCCCTCCCCTCCCACCTCAAGCCACAGAACCCAACCTCCAAATCCTCCCATATCTCTGCCCTACATGCCACCTCCGAAGACACCCCTGGCCTGTTATGCTGCTTGCCAGCCATCCGGTTAAGATTCAGCCTGGTGCTGGCACAGCCCAGAGGGGACCACTGACCTAGAATGCCAGCGGGAAGCCTGCGACATAACTTTTCTCCTTGATTGGCAGGATTCTGGGCGGAAGCCTTAGCTGATGGAGGCAGAAAACGTAGGGAGGGCATTTTCATTACGTCACATGCAGCAACAGGATGCCGCTCTCACTTTGTGTGCCATCCAGTTCATTTGTTTGCTTTTTTTTTTTTAAATCAAGCCTCGCGTATCTGTTAATAATCTACTGATTAACCGATTTATATTTGGGCACAAACACTGCTATCCCAGCAGGGGAAGTAATTGGCTGCATTTACAAGCCCTTGACCCTCTCAACGCAGATGGCATTCCACGATGCCAAGCAGATGCTGCAAGTGGCCTCTGGGGAGCCCAGCAACAGCTCCTCCGTGGGGCTCCGTAATTAAATTTGAACACCCCTGCAGAGAATTGGAGGCTACCTGGAATAATTTTCGGCGCTGCTTGGCTTGCTTTGCAGGGCTGTCTTGGAGGCATTGAAAATGAAGTTTCTGCTCCAACATTTGCAGACAAGGCCATGCCAGGAGCGGCAGAGGAAGACAAACGGCTAGTCCTTTGGGAGAGGAGGAAAGCTTTGGGGAGCCCATGCGATTAAATAAATTCAGATATAATAATAGGTTCACAGAGTTGGAAGGGACATTGGTAGGTCATCTAGTTCAACCCTGCCCAAGCAGTAGACCCTACACCATTTCTGACATATGGTAGTCCAGTCTCTCCTTGAAATACTCCAGTGATGAAGCTCCCACAACTTCTGAAGGCAACTTCTGTTCCATGGATTGATCGTTCTCACTTGTAAGAAAATTCCTCCTTATTTCCAGGTTGAATCTCTCCTGGTTCAGTTTCCATCCATTATTCCTTGTCTGGCCTTTGGGTGCCTTGGAAAATAGCTTGACCCCCTCCTCCTCTCTGTGGCTACCCCTGAGATATTGGAAGACTGCTATCCTGTCTCCCCTGGTCCTTCTCTTCACTAGACTAGCCATGCCCAATTCCTGCAACAGTTCTTCATATCTTTTAGCCTCCAGTCCCCTAATCATCTTGGTTTTTTGATTAGATTAACATTGGAAGGGACCTTGTAGGTCAACTAATCCAACCCCACATCCAAGCAGGAGACCCTACACCATTTCCAACAGATGGCAGTCCAGTGTCTTCTTGAAAGCTTCCAGTGATGAAGCTCCCACAACTTCTGTTCCATTGGTTGATGGTTCTCATTGTCAGAAAATGTCTCCTTATTTCCAGGTTGAATCTCTCCTTGTTCAGTTTCCATCTGTTATTCCTGGTCTGGCCTTCAGGTGCCTTGGAAAACAGCTTGACCCCCTCCTCCTCTCCGTGGCAGCCCCTCAAATATTGGAAGGCTGCTATCCTGTCTCCCCTGGTCCTTCTCTTCACTAGACTAGCCATGTCCAGTTCCTGCAACCGTTCTTCATATATTTTAGCTTCTAGTCCCCTAATCATCCTGGTTGCTCTTCTCTGCACTCTTTCTAGAGTCTCAACCTCTTTTTTATAGTGTGGTGACCAGAACTGGATAATAAAGATAAGCTTGATGATGATCTCTCTAGCTTTGAATTGGACCGGGCTGATTTTATGCCAGAGGTGCTAACCATTCTGATTTATATTTAGATACAAACTGTTTGGACATAGGAAAGCATTTTAAAAATAATTAGTAGCCAGATAACTCTCAACATATGACCACAATTGAGAACAGAATTTCCACTGATAAGGTGGTTGTTAAGTGAGTTGTGTCTTTTTTACGATCTTCTTTCCAGGGTTGTTAAGTCAATCATTTGATTGTTAAGCAAATCCAGCTTCCCCAACAATTCTTCCCTGCCGGAATCTGGGTGGAAATGGTGCTCACATGACCCCAGGGTGCTGCAACCATTGTAAATACCTGTCAGTTACCAAGTGCTTACATTTGGATCATTGACCGTGGGGATGCAGCAATGGTCATAAGTGCAAGGATTGGTTGTAAGTCACTTTTTTAGCGCTGTTGTGTGCTGTCCTGCTCACTCACTCCCACACACACATAATGGTGATTTAGAGGATTTATTAATATTCCCCAGCACTTCCCTTCACCAAAAATCCAGAACTGTCCCAATTTAAGTCCAGCCACAACGATAGTCCACAGAACAATGGCCAAGGAGTCCACGAGGAACTTGAAAGTTTCCCAAACAATAAATAAAATTCAATCCAAAATACAAGAGGGTTCACGAGGCAAGAAAAATCTAGAGTTGACAAGGCACGATCCAGGTCAAGGCATGGTGCCAGTCCAAAGGGAGGCAGGAATCACAACAGCCAGGAAACACACAGCTAAGAAATGACCACATTGTTCTCTGCATTGTCTCCATCTGTCTGCTGTGCTAAATAGGCAGCTTCTGGTGCAGCCCATCAAGAGGGGTGAGGCTGCCTCCTCACGAGTGATCTGGCTGACCTTCACTGCTCCTGCCTTTTCTCTGCCCTACGTGTTCTTGGAACTGCAGAAGGCAGTTCCTCTTCCTCCTCACTGACCAGTTGCAGCTGTGTGCTTTTCCCACTTGAAGTCTCGGGGCTGTCCTGCTGCAGCTGTGCTTCAGCCAAATCCCTCTCAGGTGGCTGCTCAGAGCCATTGACCTAGTCCTCTCCTGATGTTTCTGGGACTGGTTCATCCACCTCCAAAGTGACATCTGGAGATGTATCTGGGGAAGCATCCAGGGCAGACACCTCAGGTTGTAACTTTGAATAAATGATTGTAAGTTTTCACTCACCTGTTTAGGTCAGGACTACTTTTATTATCATAGTTGCAGCAACAGAATCTTGCAACTCTGAACATGCTTCCCCGTCCCGCCCTTTATCTTGATGTGAACTAGGAAGGGCTTGTCTGAGGTGTTTTCACAACTTATTTTTTTTGGCCCTGGATCAATCCACGTTTATCTGAATGTTGCCTTGGTAGCAGCTCTTCTTCCAGTCCTATGCTCTTTACACAAATCCTGTCCTCGCACGTATCTATTTCTTACTTTCTTGCTGATGACCTCCTCCTCCTCCTCCTCCTCTTCCTCCTCCTCCTGCAATAATATTTTTACTGTCTTTTGCCTGTATCTAGTACTGAAAATATATAAGCTTCCCTTTATTGAGAATCGCATCAAGCCTTTGTTTTTGAATGGTTAATTCTTGCATATTTGATTGCTATTTTGAAATTTATACACAGTCTTCTAAGTGTAATTGTACTCTAAAAGAAAGTAAATATCAGGTAATAAAAAGTGAATTTAACTAAGAGATTGAAAGAGAGAGAAAAATAGTGTCATTGAAAGTTGTGCAGGGAGTTGCTGTATAACATTCATCCAATTTACACAAGATTTCCTTTTTCTCCCACTCTCCAGTGGCAAGGGAAGCTTTTTTTGATTTATATGAGATTGGATGTTTTGAGTAATTTTACACAACATTGTGGCTTGCTTGGTTGTTATTTTTCCAATTTTGCTTTGCTTTCAATATTTCCCCATATCTGCGGATGTCTCCAGCCCCTTTGTTTTTGAAACCAGGAGAGGGGAATTGTGTATCTCGCTCTGACTGAAATAATCTCGGTTCCCATATTTCATGAAATGAGTGAACACCAGGTATTATGATCTGATTTAAATTACAGGCTTGGGAATACTTGAGTTGCATGAATTAATTAGCATTAAAAGCCAGAGTTGAAAATAAAGCATTATACCTCTTATCCCATCCAGACTTTGCTTATGCCCGAAATCCCCCCTGGTGTTTGGGGACAGGAAAAACCTACGTCACTGGTAGCTGAACCGCTCAGGAGTAGTTGCTTGAAGTATTTAGGCATTGATCTAAGTGGTGTAGATTAATAATAATAAAAAATCTTTTCTTTGTGTGCACTTTGGAGATCTTTAAAAATCTAAACCTTGACTTATCATGCAAATCCCCTCTTTAAAGATCGGAAGATTTGAGTCCTGACATTAATCAGACTCCACCATGTTTATTCTAATAGAGACATTCCAGCAAGTATTCCCGCCCAATTTGAGGCAGGGGTGTTCTAGGGCCTGGAAAATGTCTAGTACAATCCCTCGCCCAAGCAAGAGACTCTACATCAGTGGTGGCTAACCTTTTGGGCTCCTGTGCCAAAAATTGTGCGTATGCTTGCACATCGCACTCATGTGCCAGCACCCAGAAGGCAATGCACCCCCATGCCCCCTATGCATGTGCACGTAATCCCTACCCACCCCCTTACCTGCACTGTGCCTCAAGCTGATTTTCGGCCAGTTTGAGGCCTTTTTTGGCCTCCCAAAAGCTTGAGGAAGGCTTTGCAGGCCAAAAAATAACCCCATTCATCACTCCAGGTATTTTCGGAAAAACAGGAAGTAATGAAACTGGGCTAGTTTTCAGCCTGCAAAGCCTGCAGAAGTCTTCCTCAAGCCTTTGGGAGGCTGAAAAAGGCCTGAAACTGGCTGAAAATCAGCTGTGGGGCTTGTGCATGCCCAGTGAGGTAAATTTGCCTGCAACTCTGTGTGCCACCTGTGGCATGCATGCCATAGGTTCGCCATCATGGCCCTACACCATTTCTGACACATGGCAGTCCAGTCTCTTCTTGAAAGACTCCAGTGATGAAGCTCTCACAACTTCTGAAGGTTTTCCACTGATTAATTGTTCTCCCTGTCAGGAAATTTCTTCTTATTTCCAGGTTGAATCTCTCCTGGTTCAGTTTCCATCCATTATTCCTTGTCTGGCCTTCGGGTCTTAGGAGAACAGCTTGACCCCCTCCTCTCTGTGGCAGCCCCCTCAAGTATTGGAAGACTGCTATCATATCTCCCCTGTTCCTTCTCTTCCCTAGACTAGCCAGGCCCAGTTCCTGCAACCGTTCATCATATGTTTTAGTCTCCAGTCCCCTAATCATCTTGGTTGCTCTTCTCTGCACTCTTTCTAGAGTCTCAACATCTTTTTTATAGTGTGGTGACCAAAACTGGATGCAGTACTCTAGGTGTCATCTTACCAAGGCTTTATAGAGTGGTTTGCTTAACTGACATTCTCCCACCACCACCAAAATAGTAAAATTGGGTTGGTCGCTTGATGATTTGCTTTATGGCCATCATGACTTAGGATTGTCATTGCCAGGGTCAATTATGGTTGTAAGTCAAGGATTACTGGTCCCTTCCTGCTTTGGAAATCTATTTGGTTTTCTCTTTTTGCGTCTCCTCTATTCCTATTTTGTGGGGCTTGAAGAAGATCAACATAGTCTCTTCGTTGACATTTACACAAGGCAATCAAATTAACTTTGATCTCAAAACTTTAAGTGGATTGTACCCAGGTTACCGTACTACTACAACAGATCGACAGCCTGTCAATTGCCTTTGGCTGGACGATTTGTTCCTTTATTTCCTTTAAAAGCTCAGATTCGGAGCTTGCATCTGACCCGCCTTCCTTCCGTTCCCCTTTCCTCTGGAAAGTAATCTAAAAACAAGCACAAGTATAGAATTAGTCATTGCTGTGCCGTGACTGGCAGTTCAAATACCCAAACAATAGGAGTGCTGAATTGCAGGGATGGTCACAAAGAAAGATGGTGTTGAAATAATATGGTGTTTGAAAAAAATGCAAAGCCGATCTGCTTTGTATTTATTTGTACAATTTTTTTCTTGAATTCTTGACAAGAAATGTGATGTTTGAAACCGGTGTTCATTCGATATACTGTACCTGTCTGTCTGTCTATATCTATCTGTCTATCCATCCATCTATTCATCTATCGTCTGTCTGTCTAGCTAGCTATCCCATTAACCTATCCATCAACTATCATCAATTGTCTGTCTGTCTGTCTGTCTGTCTGTCTGTCTCTCTATCTATCTAATTTATCAATCCTCTCTATCAAGTATTATCTATCTATCCACCCATCCATCCATATCACATCTCTATCATTTATCTGTCAATCATGTCTGTCTGTCCGTCCATCCATCCATCCATCCATCCATCCATCCATCCACCCACCCACCCACCTACCCTACCTCCTTATTTCCAGGTTGAATCTCTCCATGTTCAATTTCCATCCATTATTCCTTGTCTGGCCTTGGAAAATAGCTTGACCCCCTCCTCTCTGTGGCAGCCCCTGAAATATTGAGGGTTGGAAATATCTCTGCCGTTAAAGTGACCCAGTCCTGGGTAGAACGATACGAATTTATATTTTTAAAAATTTAAAAATTTAAAAACATTAAATTAATATTTTCTTCTTTTCTGCTTTGCAAATTCGGTCTTTCTTCTGTGGCCATTTTTTTCATCTCCAGATGAGCACGGAGGTCAAACTTCCATTCCTTCATTTTGCCCACCTGCTCAGGTTCTTATGAAAACAATCCAGTTCTTATCTGCCGATGGGGACCTCGGATAGATTCAAGCCCTCTGGGGTGTTCTCACTTCTTTGTTGCTTTGCTGGTTCTCCAGCAAAATTCATAACTGCATCAAGAGGAACCCAAGCAGTTCGCTGAATTAATTTCTTGGACGCAGTTCCACAGGGCTCGTAGAAAATACGATGGTTTTTCCTGCTTTTTTTAAAGCACTGTGTACTTCCTTTCCCTGGTGAACATCCAGTGAGTAAAAACTAATATTACTACAACATTGAGGCATTGCATTTGGCAGCGCTCAAAAGAGGGGTCATAAAAGCAATCAGGGAAAAATGGATTTCCAAGGGAAAACGCTGTCAGGAGAACATGTGGAGCATATGTTGCGCGTACGGTGAGCGAGGCAGTCCGTGCCCCGATGGAATGGAAAGCAAGTGAGAATCTCTCCTAAGTTCTCATGAAGTCCACCACATGAAAAGGAAATAAGGCAGACGTGCTTTGAAATAAATAATCAGAAACATGATTTGGGGATATGTTGCAAAAAAAAAAAAAACCACCCTTGGCAATAGGATTTGTTCAACTGAACGAATTTCATTCTCCCCTTATGCGCTGGTCTGTTTCCATTACACGCAGCAAGGAATGCTGAACAGTTTCTTGCATTTGAAATCTGTAGTTTGAAGTTTTAACAGTCTGACCCTTGGGTCTCAAAGGTATTTTTTCAAAAGGCAACTGGACTGGGGGGTTTTTTTTGTCCATGAGGAAGAAGATGTTTCGCTTCTCATCCAAGAAGCTTCATTGGTTCTGGCAGGATGGTGGGGGAGATAAAAGGATTACTTCTGGCAATGTTCATGTGGATAGAGAGAACTGCTGGTTTGAAAGAGGGGTTGCTTTCGTGGTGTGGAGACAATAACTTGATCCTCAACACCAATAAGACCAAAGAGCTTATAGTGGATTATAGAAGGAACAGATCAGACATCTAGCACTTGCTTATCAATGGAGACCGAGTGGGGCAGGTGGGCAGTTTTAAGTTTCTGGGTGTTATCATAAAAAAGGACCTGACCTGGGGTGCTCAAATTGCAGCCCTGGTCAAAAGGGCCCAGCAGATATTATACTACCTGAGGCTTCTCCGAAAACAACATCTGAATGAAAAACTGCTGGTGACCTTCTACTGCTGCACCATAGAGAGTCTTTTAACTTACTGCACCTCTGTATGGTTTGCCAATTGCACAAGGGCGGATAGGAAAGCACTCCAGAGGGTGAACGTCATTGCCCCTCAGAGGATCATGGGTTTCCCTCTCCCCTCTTTGGAAGAGCTTTATAGCTCCCGCTGCCTTAAGAAAGTTCAAAACATCCTCAAAGATCCATCTCATCCTGGACACCCCTTTTTTTGAACTATTACCATCTGGCAGACAGTACAGGACAATAAAAACAAGGACAAATAGGCTGAAAAACAGCTTCTATCCCAGGGCAGTAGCTTTTTGAATTCTGCTGTCTAGTGCAGTGTTGGTGTGGTGTCGGGGGTTTTCAGTTCAATGTGTGGAGGGTGAAGGATGTGTGTGTTTATTTTCATGGTCATGATGTGCACTGAAGTTGGTGTTTGATGTCGTTGTATGAGGTGAAATGACAAAAGTAAACTAAAAGAGGCCATTTGTGTTAAAATTGAGCAGCCCGCTCTCAACAGAGGGGGAGGGATGAGACACTATCTCCCTACACTTCCATCTACAATGCAGTTCTTTGAACAGTTCCAATAAGGGTCCGCCCCCATTTGCGCCCTGATACAGATAATCCTGAGGGCACAGATAAACTCCCAAGTGGCCTCAAGAGCTCTCAGGGAGAGTGCTAATGACCAGATGACTGGGAAAAAATATGATTCTTCCAACCCCCTTCCCATCCTGTCAGAACTAATTGTTCCATTGCCCCCACTCTCCTGCCAGAAGCGATGAAGCTTCTTGGATGAGAAGTGAAATGTCTTCAGGCAAAACAAGAACGTCCAGTTTGTCAGAGTATATTCATGAACTGGAATAGAGCATGGTAACAAGGTCAGCCAATGAATAGGCATAGCAACTAAATCAGCCAATGAGGACAGTTTGGAAACTGAAACTAGAATTAGCCTAGGCTGGAAACTGAAACTAAAAGTAGCTTAGGCCTGGCTCTGTATTAAGCTGTGCAACTCTGCAGCTATGTTGAGCTCTGAGTCTGTCTATAGAAAATGAAACTGCTTTTCTCCTCTGCTATGTATAATGTTTGCTTGCTGAACTAAAGTGAAACTGGAAATTCTCTCTGTTACTGAAGTTACTTGCAACATGTTTCTGTCTTGAGTTTGTTCCATGTCGGAGAAATATACAACTGGTTTGTAAAATTTACTTATTATGTTTATAAAGATGTTAAATGAAGCATCAGCCATCTGTGTTTATTTTTCTGGAGCTGAATTAACACTGCAAAGCTCTGAATACAGTTGCACCTTTGAGACAATTATGACAATCCATAGACATTGATTTTGGGGTGTTTCTCCTCTGTGCCTTGCCAGATTTTTACTTTGGATTTAATTGAGCAAAAACATGGTCTGGAGGCTGATTACAGCTGGCCATTTAAGACTTGTCTTCCCCAATTCTGCCCTTCTCCAAATGTGTGGTCTGGTACCCTGGAATTCCCAAACAGGAAGCATTTCTCAGACAGGTGTGTTTTCCTAGAACTTTTGTTTCTTAATCCCTCTGACTCTTCCTCGTTTTGTTGAGTTGTGCCTGCAATTGTCTCATTGCAGCTTCCAAAGAACTTCTTTTGGGTCATGGTTCTTTCTTCTGCGTATGCATGAAGACGTTGAACTTGGCCAATCCATAACTACTAGGGATTCAGAGCATAGCAAGGTGAGATGGTTGAAATTCAAGTTTGCTTCAACTGACTTTCTTTAGCTGAATGAAGTCTCTGGTTTTAAATAGGGGCTACTATAGAAAATTAAGGAACACCGATTTCTTCCTTGATGTGTTACCAAGCAAAGGAATGAAATATTGGTTCTCCTGTTTGGTTGAAGGTTAATATGGATGCTAACTGAGCGATATTTCTGTGAATGGCAGTTACCTTTGAAAGGAAGTTATTTATGGGTTACATGTAACAGCAGGTTGTCAATTCCCTGAGTAAAGGTAGTGTCAGGATTCCAGCACTTAACCCCATTTAAATCATGAATCTCGAGCCAAACTTCCAAAACTTCAAAAGGATTGATTGGGAGTTGACATGTCCGGCACTGCCTGGGTATAGCCAACTCTGAGACACATCATTCATTGTCACCCTTGACCCTGGTTTTCCCTCACCCCCTGTGTGTATCGTAATCCATATTCTCCAATGGGACACATCCATAGCCAAGAGTCATGCTCTCCAGTTAGAATTTTGTGCGGCAGAAACTTTGGTCACCTAGTCACTATCTTTGAAAACATTTATGGAATGCACTTTTGATTTTTAAGCTGCCGCACTGCTCCCCTCTCTCTTTCTGTTGGCAAGTCTAAAAAGACCATAGAAATATTTTGAGTTGACAGTTGCTTCTTTTCAACTTCTTAAGGTAGCTTACAGTCCTAGGACTTCTGGTTGGCTTCCCATCCTTATGGTAGCCAAATCCATCCTTGTTTAGCTTCAGCTTTTCGAAGTCAGGCAAGTTCAATCTGGCCCAGCCTACCAACTGGAGCCCAGAATCATAATAGATTCCCAGAATTAATTTGATTTTAATTCTGTGCAAATGGAAGTAAAAGAGATGAAATTTAATTAATTTTAAATCCATTTTAAATCAAATTTAAGTTTTGTCTTCTCATTGTCTACTGCTTTGCTTCCATGCATTTCATTTCATTTCATTTCATTTCATTTCATTTCATTTCATTTCATTATTTATAAACGTTTTTGCATCTCATTTATGACCCACTTTCATAAAGCTGGCATAGTTAAATAACTTCTGTTCCAATTATCATTTGTTACTCAATGGTATGAAAATGGTAGTGGGCTTCCTTGGAGCCTCCAGTCCACCAGCAATGCTGGCTTGTACTAGCTGGACCTTCAGCAAAAAAAATTATGGGATGTAGGTTTCACACCAGGAATCAGACAAAGTAATAGCAGAGATTTCAACATCTCAAGATGCTCAGCAGACCACAAATTTTGAGTTCAAAATTTCCTTTGCTAAGCAAGACAGTTGTTAAGTCAGTTTCAGTGCCATTGTAACATCAAATGGTCACTAAACAAATGGTTGCAAGTTGAGAACTCTCTCTCTCTCTCTCTGTTCCCGACAAATGCCCCTCCCCACAGAGTCTCCTTAAGTCTCATTCCCCAGGTGTGCCTTGTGAAGAGGGGCAGGGCACTCTCCTCCTGAGTACTCTGTTCTTGCCTTCTCTCCACTCTCGTGCTCTCGGATCAGGAGGGGGTGGTCCTTGCTCATCACCTGAGCTCTGTCTCTCAGGTTCACTGCTTAGCATCTCCTGGTCATCCTGCCCCCATTCCTCCCTGCCTACAAACCATCCCAAACTTGAAAAGCTCTGGCCTGACTGGGCCTGCTCTTCCCCACCTTTCTCTGAAGCCAACACCACCACCCTTCGATCTCCATTGGCTCCAGTTCCAGCTAGTCTTCCTCTACAGATTCAGGGTCCAACGGGGACATGACACACATCTCAAAAGTTCAGTCAGGTATTTTATTGATGGAGCCTATAGATAGGAATCTTCTCAAACCAACAGTTTGCACCTGGGTAAGGGGGGGGGGGAATCTGACTTCACCCTCTTGTGCCCATGTGGAGACTCCAGACTGATTTCCCATTTGACTCTGCGCCCTGGCATGGACCATCTCCAAAGCTGTTAATGAAACATCTGCAATAACACAATCAAGCTCAGAGTCTATCAAGGACTCCATATTGCTTGGCTCAGTAGTAGTGGATTTACAATTGCTAGTTGGTAGCATACTTATAATGTGTCCCACATGTAACAAACAGCCTATCTCGAAAGCTGATGTCCTTCAGAGGAAGTTGTTATTGTGAAAAGAGGCCAACTTTTTATTTGCATCACATCTTAAGCATAGAATCAAAGGGCTGGAAGGGACCTTGGAGGTCTTCTAGTCCAACCCCCTGCTGAAGCAGGAGATCCTATACCAGTGTTGGCGAACCTTTTCGGCACCAAGTGCTGAAATGGGAATGCAGGCGCACACACGCGTGTGGGAGTGCCAGAAACAGGAAGAGCAGCTCCCTGGTGCTCATACGCACACTGGGAAGCTGAGCTTCTGGTTTCCGGCATGCCGGCCACCTGGCCTTCCAGTTTCCGGTGCTCCCGCACATGCGAAGACCAGATGGCTGGCGAAGACCAGCATGCGCATGTGCACCAGAACCCAGAAGAGCAACAAGAAACAGCTGGCATGCATGGATAGATGGCTCTGTGTGCCACTTCCGGCACATGTGCCATAGGTTTGCCATCACCACCTTATACCATTCCAGACAAATGGTGGTTCAATTTCTTTTTGAAAACCTCCAGTGATGGAGCCCCCACAACTCCTGGGGGGAAGCCGTTCCACTGATTTAGTGTTCTGTCAATAAATTTCTCCTTAGCTCTATAGGACAGATAAGCTTCCACCCTTGCAATGTTATTTATTTATTTACTTATGCCACCAGACTTGAAATTCTAGACCTAGAAAACCTAGAACTACACCGCCTTCGGTCCGATCTAAGTATAGTATATAAAATCATACATTGCAATGTCCTTCCGGTCAATGAATACTTCAGCTTCAACCATAATAATACGAGAGCACACAATAGATACAAACTCAGGGTAAACCGCACCAAACTTGATTGCAGGAAATACAACTTCAGCAACAGAGTGGTCAATGTCTGGAATACTCTACCTGACTCTGTGGTTTCTTCCCCAAACCCAAAAAACTTTAACCTTACACTGTCTACTTTTGACCTTACCCCTTTCCTAAGAGGTCTGTAGGGGGTGTGCATAAGCGCACCAACGTGCCTACTGTCCCTGTCCTATTGTTTCTTTTTATTTTTCTTATATGTATCCATTTCATGTATTCATAACTATGTTTATCCTTATACGTATTATCTTGTAACTGATTGACAAACAAACAAACAAACAAACAAACAAATAAAGTGTTTTACCCTGTAAAGCTGCCACCTCTGCATGATCTGGGACTTCCAAAACTGTCCCCAAATTTAAAATTTTTAATGTTTCACAGAGGAAAGCTACTAAATATGATGGGTGATGATAGTGGTGATAATACAAATTAATTAAAATTACATTAAAAGTGGAATGGAAATGAAATGTACTTTTGGTCCTGAATCAGCACACTAGATTGGTACAATAGCGTATAGCAATTTTGTCCAGTCTTGGCATCTTTAAGACCTGTGGACTTCAACTCGGGAAGTTTCTCCTTGGTTCTAGGTTGGATCTCTCTTTAATGAGCTTCCACCCACTGCTTCTTGTCCTGCCTCCAGGTGCTTTGGAAAATAGGTTGACCTTCTCTTCTCTGTGACATCCCTTCAAGTACTGAAAGACTGTTATCATGTCCCCCCTAAGCTTCTCTTCACACCATAGACATACAAACAACACAGACATGCAGCATTCTAGAGGGCTGTATAGTTTGTGGGTTTTGTCACTACATCTCAGGGATGTCCACAGGGCACCATTTAAAAAAAAAAGTCAAAAGTTCAGCTACAGTGGTGAGATCAAAGCTTCATTTTATGTGAGATGCACATAAAAATCAATGGAGGCTTTGACTTCATCATTGTGGTGGCCATTTTGACTCTTTTGATGGTATCTCACACACACACACACACCCGTCTGATTCCCTGGAAAAGGGCTCTCTTTTGTGAGGAACCCACCCTTAGAGATTCTGCCAAGACAGAACAAATTAAAAATGAAATGATAAAATGGATGCAGAATTTCAAGGAAATAATTACAGCAGACCTGCGTTTCTCAACCTGCACAATTTAAAGATGTGTGGATTTCAACTCCGGGGATTTCCTATCCAACATGTTGAGAAATATTTTAGTAGACAAGTAAGAAGGGCTGTGGGGGGGAAAATCAATAGAATTTATTTCAAGCTACAAATTACCATAAGGAAAAAAATGGTACAAAATACTTTATAGAGATGGTATGCAGATAATCCTCGATTTATGACTGCAGTTGAGACATGATGGGGTGACATCACAGCAGTGTTCTAATATTTGAGGGGCTGCCCCAAAGAAGAGGGTGTCAATCAGGGGTGGGATTCTACTAGTTCAGACCGGTTCTATAGAACCAGTTGTTATGATTCTCCGTAGTTTGGAGAACCGGCAAATCGTGCCCCTGGCTGGCTCTGCCCCTCTCCACCCGCCTCTCCTCTCCCCTCCCATCAGACCTTTTCGTGCATGTGCAACATTGTGCTCATGCCCGACATCGCTGACTGCATTCTCCCCTACCCAGTCACTCCTTAAGGTATTTCTTGGTTCCTCCTCCCCACGATCAGCTGTTCTGATCCCCCTTGCTGTCTTACTGCTTCACCCATGAGGCTTCCCTGAGGCCCAGGAGGCCAAAAAACAGAGGCTGGGGGAGGGGTGCTGGAAAAAAAAGGAACCCACACCCACTCAATCACATGGCCATGCCCACCTAGCCTCTCCCACTTAGCCATGCCCACAGAACCAGTAGTAAAAATATTTGCATCCCACCCTGGTGTCAATCTGCTCTCCAAAGCACCAGAAGCAATGGGGGGAAACTAATGAAGGAGGGAAGCAACTTAGAACTAAGGAGAAACTTCCTAAGAGTAAAGACAATTAAATCAGTGGAAACAGCTTTGCCTCCAGAAGTTGTGATTGCTCCATCACTGGAGGCGTTCAAAAAGAGACTGGACAGCTATTTGTCTGAAATGGCATAGGGTCATCTGCTTGAGAAGGGGGTTGGTCTAGAACACCTTCAAGATCCCTTCCAACTCCGTTATTCTGTGTTCTGAATACAGAAGATCTGTTGCTAAGCAAAGTCACGGTTAAGTGGGTTACACCCAATTTTACATCTTGTTTGCCATGGTTGTTTAGCAAATCACTGCCATTTTTAGGTGAAAATTCTGCTTTCCCACTGGCTTTGCTTATTGGATGCCGGGGAGATCAGAAATGCTGATCCGTGACCTCAGGATGCTGCAACCATCATAACTGCATGCTGGTTGCCAAGCACCCAAATTTGGAGACGCTGCCACAATTCTAAGTGCAAGGATGCTCATAAGTCATTTTTCTCAATACCACTGTAAATTGAACCACCATTAAATGAATCGTTATAAGTGAGACCTACCTGTATTATCCCATCTCTAATTAAAAAAAAACAGATCAAATATATAACAACAGAGAAAGAACTTTTTCCCTTATATGGTGTTCAAGCAAAAAAAATAAAGAAATCAAAAGTATTGGAAAGAAGTAGATTAAAAAAGTCTAAAGATGAAACATCAACTGAAACCACACACATTTTTACTAGGCATAATTCCAGAGAGCATAAATGAAAATATTATAATTTACTGTATACTGCATCCAGTTTTGGTCACCATATAGAGATGTGGAGACTCTGGAAAGAGTGCAGAGAATAGCAACAAAGATGATTCGGGGGCTGGAGGCTAAAACATATGAAGATCAGTTGCAGGAACTGGGTATGTCTAGTCTAGTAAAAAGAAGGACTCGGGGTGACAAAAGAGCCAATATCTGCGGGGCTGCCACAAAAAAGAGGGGGGGTCAAGCTATTTTCCAAAGTCTCATGAGACAAGAAGCAATAGATGGAAATTAACCAAGGAGACAACCTAGAACTAAGAAGAAATTTCCTAACAGTGACAGTAATTAATTAGTGGAATGGCTTACTTCCAGAAGTTGTAGGTGCTCCATCACTGGAGGTTTTCAAGAAGTTACTTGTCTGGAATGGTATAGGGCCGTGATGGCGATCCTATGGCACACGTGCCACAGGTGGCACGCAGAGCCATTTGTGCTGGCATGTGAGCTGCAGGCAAACTTACCTCACTGTGCGTGTGCACGCCTCACAGCTTATTTTCGGAAAGTTTGAGGCCTTTTTCGGCCTCCCAAAGGCTTGAGGAAGGCTTCTGCAGGCTTCTGCAGTCTTTGCAGGCCGAAAACTAGCCCCTTCATCACTTCCTGTTTTTCCGAAAATACCGGAAGTCATGAAACGGGGCTAGTTTTCAGCCTGCAAAGCCTGCAGAAGCTGAGGTGATTTGCTCAGCATTGGAAAAATGAAGAAATACTACTAGATTGAAGAGATAATTAAGAAGATATTGAGACTGTGCAGAAATGGAAAGACTTATATTGAAGATGTAAGAAGAAGGAGAGTGCAAAAGTTGGCTTGAAACTCAACATTAAGAAAACTAAGATCATGGCATCTGGGCCTCTCAATTCCTGGCAAATAGATGGGGAAGAAATGGAGGTGGTGACAGATTTTATTTTCCTGGGCTCCAAGATCAAAAAGTATTACCAAAAGGGCTTTAAGAGTTGTAAATTTAGTTTTACGAAGCTTTTCCTCTGGTAATTCTGTTTTGCTAACTAGGGCATTCAAAACCTTTGCTAGACCAATACTTGAATTCAGCTCTGCTGTCTGGAATCTGCACTGTATATCAGACATAAATACAATTGAGCGAGTCCAAAAATATTTTACCAGAAGAGTACCACATTCCTCTGTTCGCAACAGAATACCCTACACCACCAGACTTGAGATTCTAGGCTTAGACAACTTTGAACTACGCTGACTGAGATTGGACTTAAGCATAGTACACAAAATCATATGTTACAACGTCTTACCAGTTAATGAATATTTCAGCTTTAACCACAACAACACAGGAGCACACAACAGATATAAACTAAATGTAAACCACTCCAAACTCGATTGCAGGAAGTACGATTTCAGCAAGAGTGGTCAATGTCTGGAACTCACTACCGGCTTCTGTTGTCACCTGTTCAAACCCCCGCTCCTTTCCCCTCAAACTAACCTCTATTGACCTCACCCCATTCCTAAGAGTCTGTAAGGGGCGTGCATAAGCACACAATTGTGCCTATCATCCCTGTTCTATTGTCCCCAATTATTAGTTCCTATTTCTTGTATTTAAACTTACGTTTATTCTTGTTTCTGTTGTATTGTAAGCTTTTGACAAATAAATAAATAAAATAAATAAATAAAATCACCACAGATGGGGACTGCAGCCAAGAAATCAAAAGACGCTTGCTCCTGGGGAGGAAAGCTATGGCAGATCTAGACAGCATACTAAAAAGCAGAGACATCACCCTGCCAACAAAAGTGCATAGAGTCAAGGCTATGGTTTTCCCAGTTGCAATGTAGGGCTGTGAAAGTTGGACCATAAGGAAGGCTGAGCACCAAAGAACGGACGCCTTTGAACTCTGGTGCTGGAGAAGATTCCTGCAAGTCCCTTGGATGGCAAGGCGATCCAAATGGTCAACCCCAGAGGAGATCAACCCTGACTGCTCTTTAGAAGGCCAGATCCTGAAGATGCAGCTCAAAGACTTTGGCCACCTAATGAGAAGGAAGGACTCACTGGAGAGAAGCCTAATGCTGGGAATGATTGAGGGCAAAAGAAGGGGACGGCAGAGAAGGAGGTAGCTGGAGGGAGTCACTGAAGCAGTCAGCATGAGCTTAAATGGACTCCAGAAGATGGTAGAGGACAGGAAGGCCTGGAGGAACGTTGTCCATGGGGTCGCAATGGGTCGGAGGCGACTTCGCAACTAACAACAAACATTGAAAATCAAACAGACCAAAGATATAGAATACTTATCAAACATGGAATTTATTGTATCAATGGCTGAAAAAAAGGGGTAAAGATTAGGAATATAATTTGTATTGTTAAGCGAACAAAATAACCCAGACAACACAATGTTTATTAAGGACTAATTAAATGTAATAGCAGAAAATTAATAAAACTTATTTTTTTTAAAAAAAGGACGCTGAGGTGATTGGTTCATACAGAGAGGAAGAATAAGGACTTAATCTCTAAATTAGTCTCTCTCGACCCTGGAAGCCTTAAGATGTGCGGACTTCAACTCCCCAGAATTCCCCAGCCAGCCACGGGGAAGTCTGGGAATTGAAGTCTGCACATCTTAAAATTGCTGAGATTGAGAAACACTGACTTAATAAGACACAGCCACTATCAAAATGAAGCAGAGCTGTTTGTATCAGGAAAAAGAAGTGGGGAAGAGTTTTATTTTAAACACTGAGGGTGGAACTGCCCCAAAATCTTTGGGTTTGAGAATCAGTAGCTTTATTACTAGTTGATTCCTGGAGGAGAGAGGATTAAATATTTGAATATATGGGCTGAAAGAGTTTGGTCATGGATCCTTCTTTCCTTAAGTATGAGTAGAATTGGAGATGAATGGATTCATTTTTTGTGCTTTCTTTTCCTGCATCCTTTCAGATGCTAAAAGAGGCCTCAGCTTGAAATACAACCGGTGGATTTAGTAGGAAACAGTGGGCTGTTTGTCCAATGGTGTTTTTTTTCCTTTTCTTTATTCAGATACTGCAAAGATGGTCTTCCTTCTCTTGTGGTGGAATTTCAGAGTCTTTGTGCTCTCTTTCCTTCTGAAGAAAAGCCTCTCCTTAAACCCAGATGATCCAAATGTTTGCAGCCACTGGGAGAGGTAAGACATGTTGACTTTATTTCATGTCTCATTTTAAGTAGAACATCAGCAAATATATACATACACACATATGCGCACACACATATAGATACATACACATTCATGCCACAAATATTTGTGTGTGAGTGTATATATGTGTGTGTTCTCGACTTATGACCTCAACAGAGCCCAACATTTCTGTTCTTAAGCAAGACATTTGTTATGCGAGTTTTGCCCCATTTTACAACCTTCTTTGCCACAGTTGTTAAGTGAGTCCCATTGATTCTGTTTGTCAGAAGCTCGCAAAAAGGGATCATGTGACTCTGGGACACTGTGACCGACATAAATAGGAACCAGTTGCCAAGCATCTGAATTTTGATCATGTGATCCTGGGGATGATGTAACGGTCATGTGAAAAATGGTCATGCCACTTTCAATGCCACTGTAACTTTGAATGGTCACTAAACCAACATATACATACAGTACAATCAGGGGTGGGATTCAAATTTTTTAACAACTGGTTCTGTGGGCGTGGCTTAGTTGGTGGGCATGGCTTGGCGGTCATGTTACTGGCTGGGCATGGCCAACTCAATATCACTCACATCGAGGCCCGCATCTCCTTGCCTGGTTTCTCATGACTGTGGGGATGCTGCAATAGTTGTAAGCGTGAAAAATGGTCATAAGTCACTTTTTTCAGTGCCATTGTAACTTTGAATGGTCACTCCACACAAGCAAAGTATCAGCAAAGGAGGGGAACAAACTCCAGAGATGTTCCTGAGACAGGAAGTCTAGTCCTGCCAAGAATGTAATAAGGGTTAACGGAGAGGCAGTTTCTGTAAGCAACACCAGAATGTTTCCTTCCTGCCTTCCTTACAGGATTAGGCCAGTAATTTCTTCTAACAACCGGTTCTCCAAACTGCTTAGAATGTTAACAACCAGTTCTAGAGAATAGATGCAAACTGGTAGAATCCCACCCCTGAGTACAATGTATGAGATAAAATATTAGGTAAAGATAAAGGTAAAGGTTCCCTCGCACATCCGTGCTAGTTGTTTCTGGCTCTAGGGGCGGTGCTCACCTCTGTTACAAAGCTGAAGAGCCAGCGCTGTCCAAAGATGTCTCCGTGGTCATGTGGCCTGCATGACTAAATGCCAAAGGCACACAGAATGCTTTTTCCTTCCACCAAAGGGGTCTCTGTTTTTATACTTGCATTTTTTTTACCTGCTTTCAAACTGCTAGGTTGGCAGAATCTGGGACAAGAAATGGGAGCTCACTCCATTATGCGGCGCTAGGGATTCGAACAGCTGAACTGCCGACCTTTCTGATTGACAAGCTCAGCATCTTAGCCACTGAGCCACCACGTCCCCTTAAAATATAATATTTTATAAATAAGTAATATTAATCATTATTTATAAAATATTTTATATTTTAATAAAATTTTATTATTTAAATAATTAATTATTAAAGATAAAATATTAAGTTAAAGGAAATCCATAAAACCAGCATAATATGGCGCCATAGAATCACAGTAGGCGATAGATGTTACGATTTGTTATCCAATCATCTAAACTGCTTCTGATGTAGCTGTGATGAGATAATCCCAGGTGCCTTTAAATTTCCTGAGGAGACATTCTTGAACTATATATTTGGGCTTATATGCATAATGTGCTTTATTATGTAGTATTGTGTAACGGTAATTGCATGACCTCTGTAGATGCTGTATGCTAAATAAATAATTTGTTTAAGGTAAGTTGCATCCTTTTTGTATTTAAAAATAAATCTAAGGCCCTTCTCGATGTAGCTTTAGAATATAAAACATAATATTACAAAATGTAATGAAATTCTGTATGACCATTAAATGCATCTTAGTCGCTATCTTCTTGATTTTTTTTTGAAGGCCTTGGTCCCTGGTGTGCACAGATCTTGCATTCTAGGCTTAGATATTCCTGCTTACGGTTTCAGTATTTAAAATATGCCTGAAATATACCTTTTATGTGTGCCCCAATTCCCCAGCTGTGTCTCTGTATGAGGCTCTGGCCTGGGTTTGCTGTTTGATTTATTAGAATTATATACTAGCTTTCTTCAAAAGTCCAAAGCAACATTTGTGTCCTATAGTTAGTCCTCTATCCTCTGTACAGGTAGTCCTCAACTTATGACCACAATTGATCCCAAAAGTCTGTTGCCAAGCAGGACAGTTGTTAAGTGAGTTTTGCCCCATTTTACTGTTAGAATCTGCAGCATAAATTCATGTCCAGAAACCACACAGACCGGCTCAGCAGGATCATTAACTTCTTTATAAACATATTAATGTGAGTGAGGTTTACAATACCATTTGTAGATTCTTTCAACCAGGGGTGGGATTCAAATTTCTTAACAACCGATTCTGTGGGCGTGGCTTAATTTGTGGGCATGGCTTGGTGGTCATGTAACTGGATGGGTGTGGTTTGCTGGCTGGGCAGGGCTTGGTGGTCACATGACTGGCTGGGTGTGGCTTGGTCACATGACTGGCTGGGTGTGGCTTGGTGATCACATGACCAGCTGGGCATGACCAACTCAATGTCACTCACATCAAGGTTTGCCTCGCCTGGCCCCTCCCTTCCCAGCCATTCCTTGTCACACCCAGCCTCAACTTATCTATAGTTCTGTAAAAAGGTTGTTCACCTTTTTTTGACTTTATTATCTACATGCTATAGATATACTTTCATGGACTACTGAAAGGAGGAAATGGCTCACATGCTTTGCCCAAGAGGGTGATAGGCAACAGGCTTTTAAGGGGCTGCCAGAAAGAAGCGGGGGGGGGGATATATTTTCCAAAGAAGCAGAAGGCAAAAGACTGGACAGCCATTTCTCTGAAATGGTACAGGGTTCCCCCCAAGATCCCCTTTTAAGTGTTATTCTGACACCTTTCCCACTCAGATCCAAAATGTGGCTGTGGTAGTTGATCAGAGCTCCTCTGTTTTTTTATATGCAGCAGCTTTAGCATTCAGGACAGAGGTCTCCAAACTTGGCTACTTTAGGATTTGTGGACTTCAACTCCCAGAATTCCTCAGCCAGCTCTGCTCTGCTGGCTGAGGAATTCTGGGAGTTGAAGTCCACAAGTCTTAAAGTTGCCAAGTTTGGGGACCCCTGGTTTAGTATCAGAGCTAAGTTAGTTACTTTTCTATTAATACATAATCCTTAAAAGGGCTCTCCTGCGTGGTCTAACTCAGAGGTCCCCAACCTTTCTGGCACCAGGGATTGGTTTCATGGAAGACAATTTTACCATGGACCTCTGTGTGTGTGTGTGTGAGAGAGAGGGGGGGGGGCAAGGGGGAGAAAAGTATACAGTTTGGGAAAGAAGCACAAACAGAAGTGTAAATTAGATAGTGGGTGGGCCACGCATGGAGTAAAATATGTGTGGGATTGTTACTTAAAGCCTGCCACCAGGTGGTTTTGCTCCAGTCCAGGGGAAAATCAGAACAAACACACAGGGAAGACTTCACTAGAAAGGGCTTTATTTTGCTCCTGGAGAAAATCAGAATAAAGAACTGGAAAAGCCTTCACAGGAAGAGGCTTTTTTTGTTCTGCTCTGGAAGAAAATTAGAAGACACAGAGAAATCTTCACTGGAAGAGACTCTGCTTTTGCTCCAGAGGAAACCCCCCAATCAAAGACCCAGGAAAAGGAAATGACCACCACCTGCACTTTTCATTGGTTCAGCAGTGATTCTCTTCCAGATTAGACCTGTGACTTTCTTCTAAGAAAGTGGGAAGGGGGGGAGGAGAAGAGACAATTCTTACTCACCCTTCCAGCAAAATAAACCGAAGATCCAGCACGTTTTTTTTTTTTTGTTTTAATTACATTTATATGCCGCCCTTCTCCGGAGACTCAGGGCGGCTTACAATTTCTGGAGCACAACCCAATGCGCTCAGCAACAGCCCTCATTCCATTGTATATGCCTGCTTATCACTAAGCGGCATTTTTACAAAGTCAGTTTATTGCCCCCAACAATCTTGGGTCCTCAGTTTACCTACCCAGAGAGGATGGAAGGCTGAGTCAACCTTGAGCCTGGTGGGATTCGAGCCTGCAGTAATTACAGGCAGCTGGAGCTAAGTGCTAGGCGTTTAACAGCCTGCACCACCAAGGCCCTTGGTTGAGGAAGAGCTGACAAAACCATTCAAATGAGAGAAGGAGGGGAGAGGCAGAGAGATACTCGGCCAGCACTCGGCAGTCTTGGTGCAAATGAGAGAGGGATTCCCTTGGAGACCCAGCACTTAAGGTGACATTCCCACACACACACACCTTGTTTCCCTCCAACAAGGCTTTGGGAAAGCACTTGGTTGCAAGTTGGGCTGCTGCGTGTTTGTCTTGCAAACTTGGAGAGGTGCAGGAAGGGAACGGAAGCCCAGTTGCAATGCTGGGAGAAGGAAAGGAGGAAAGTGGGGAAGAAGGAGGAAGAGGAGGAGGAGGAGGAGGCACAAGCAGGCATAGCAAAAGGAGCTGGTATTCTTTTTTAAAGAAAATAAGAAAGAGGATACATCGTTACAGAATCTCTGGGACACAATGAAGGCCTATACAAGAGGC
The DNA here is from genome assembly GCA_009733165.1 of Naja naja. Classification (NCBI taxonomy): domain Eukaryota; kingdom Metazoa; phylum Chordata; class Lepidosauria; order Squamata; family Elapidae; genus Naja; species Naja naja. Next base: position 20,411,464 of record CM019163.1, on the reverse strand, counting down.
TTGATAATTGATTATACAAGGAAAAGAAATATCAAACAAAAAAAGACTTTTAAAACATTAGAAGAAGAATATAAAAAACTGGAAAAAGAACTACAGAAATTTCCACAAAAAAAGATGTTAAAATCAAAATGGATATAACCAAACTTAAAATGGAATTAATGGAAAAAGAAGAGCTAGCCCAAAAGATTAAAAATGCTAAACAGAATTATTTTGAGGACTAAAACAAACCAGGAAGATGGTTAGCCTATAAATTAAGAAAGGAAAGAGAATCAAGGAAAATTAGCCACTTAATAGATGAAGAAGGACATCCTTGTTATGGAAATGAAGGGGAAAAAAGAATTATACAAGACTATTATGGAAATTTGTACTATCAAGAGAGTATTCAAGAAGAAAAAATGAAACAATATATACAAAAGGCAAAGTTACCACAGATACCTAAAGATATTGAAATAATGTTAGAAGAGAATATAACAATGATGGAGTTAACAGAAGCCTTAAAGAAACAAAATACAGGGAAAGCACCAGGCCCGGATGGTTTACCAGTGGAATTTTATAAGACTTTTCAGGAGGTGTTAAACCTCCAATTATTAGAAGTTATGAATGAAGTCATGCAAGAGAAGAGAATACCAAAGACTTGGTCAGAAGCTTATATCACACTCAGACTTACAACAAGTTAAAAATTATAGGCCTATTTCCCTATTAAATTCAATCTAATAAATTTCTATTACAAAATTATATAAACTATTACATTACCAACTCTTTTTACCCAACCATTGATAAAACAAATCCCATATCTTGTAAAATTGTTTATCTTCTTGTTCTCTAATTTCAAATGTCAATTTACTCATTTCAGCACAGTCCATAATTTTCTTAATCACTTCCTTCTGCATAGGTATTTTATCATTCTTCCAGTTTTTAGCAAATACAATTCTAGCTGCTGTTAAAACATTTACAATCAAGTATTTCAACTCTTCATTGTAAATATCTGGTATAATTCCCAATAAAAATATTTCTGGTTTCAAGTCTATGTGTGGTTGTATCGTTTTTTCCAACCACGTGTGGATTTTAGTCCAATATCTTTTTGCATCCGAACATGTCCACCACATAGGGTAATATGATCCAGGTATCTGATGACATTTCCAACATTTATCCGATTTATACACTGTATGTATATATGGAAGATGGTGTTTATGTTTTGTATGTTTTGTTTGTATGTTTCTCTTAAAATAAAATAAAAATTCATTAAAAAAAGTTTGTCTCTCCCTGGAGCTTTAGAAGACCCAAATCAATGTGGGGGGAGGGGCAGGGGGCACCCTTGTGCCACCCCCATCCCCGCCCTGTTTTTGGCTTTGCAAGCCTCCACTTACCTGGGAGCCAGAACCAGGCACATGGTGACTTCTGGGAGGGGCGGGCAGGGTGGGCAGGGCCAGCTGGTCTTCGGAACTACCGGTTGGCAGAACTGGATGTACAATTAACATCCGGTTCTCCCAAACTGGCCCGAACCGGTAGAATCCCACCCCTGCTTTCAACATAGCATTAGCAAAACACAAACAGCAGCAGCAGCTCGAGGAGATATCAGTTTCAACAAGCAAGCAAGTTAGTTTCTCTTTCTATTTATTTATTTATTTATTTATTTATTTATTTATTTATTTATTTATTTATGCAAACAAACAAGCAAGCAAGCAAACAAACAAACAAACAAACTTATATGCTGCCCAACTCCCAAAGGACTCCAGATGGCTTTAGAGCTGAGCACAGAGCAGAAATAAACCAGGTCCAGATTCTCTCTTTTAAGTTTCAGCCCCCAGTTCAGCTCTCATTGGCTGACCTTGTTACTAAGCTCTTTTCCAGTTCATGAATATACTCTGACGTTTACGACACTGCAGTTGATAGGTTCATAACCTGGTTGTTAAGTGAATCTGGCTTTCCCATTGACTTTGCTTGTCAGAAGTTCGCAAAAGGGGATCACATAACCCCGGGACACTGCAAGCGTCATAAATATGAGCCAGTTGCAAAGGGAAGCTGCAATGGGCATAAGTGTGAAAAACAGTCCTGAGTCACAATTTTCAGTGCCGTCACTAAATGAACTGTTGTAAGTTGAGGACTACCTGTAATTGAGCACAGAATTATGGTCATAAGTATTGGCAGTTATTAAGCAGGTTACCACATGGCTGGGCTCAATTTTAAGTTCTTTCTTGCGGTGCTCAGTGAGCGAACATTGTGAGAGTACATTTTCCTCAGTGGGCGCTTTTTTGGGGGGTCAGAAACCAGAAGTAAAAGCTGGAAACTAGCCAACAACCACCAAAAATCATATTCACATGATTGTGGTATGCTCAGGGGTGGGCTACGAACCTGTGACTAATGTTATGGTCAGTTCAGTGAATCCCAGCCCTGGTGGCCCCACCCCGCCCCGCCCACCCCTCCCCTCCCCTCTCAGGCATCCCCATGTGGCCCATTTTGGATGTGAGGTAAGTGTAGGGCCCACTGGGAGGCTCAGTGAGGGCTAAAATCAGGCCTCCTGTAAGTTCCGGAAGTCTGAAAATGGGCCCATTTCCGGCTTCTGGTGGGCCTCCGCAGCCCAGGGGAGGCTGTTTTCGCCCTCCTGGAGGCTCAAGGAAAGCCTCCGGAGCCCGGGGAGGGCGAAAACGCCCCCTTCCCGCGGTGCAGGAGGCTGACTAGGCCACTCCCACCCAGCAACCAGGCAGAGAACCGGTTGCTGAATATTTTGAAGCCCACCCCTGGGTATGCTGCAAATGGCCTTAAATGTTAGCGGGTTGCCAAGCACCCAAAATGCCACCATGTGACCATGGGGAGGCGGGGTTGGTGATAAGTAGCTCTGGGGAGGTCGGCCATAATTTCGAACAGTATCTAAGTGATCTGTTGTTAAGCGAGGATTACCTGTATGCAGGGTGCTTGGAGGATGGGGTGAAACAGACCAATTTTTGTCAGCCCCACCCTGCCAAACCAAAACTGGCACATGGTCATTCTTCCAAGCTGAGTTCACCCCTCCCTCTTGGGAATCCATGCTGGATCTAAGCAACATTGTGTAATTATGTATGTATGTATATTATTTTTATTTATAAAATAAAGATGAGTGATTGTTGGTATAAAAAATATCTGTTGCTTCAGGATGAAAGCAGTGGGATACAATTTAAGGGGTCTCCTGGACCCATTACATCTTCTATAATAGTAGGTAGAAGCTGTGGGTAGAAAGCCTTCTCCAACCTAAATGGATGTGCCAGGTCCAGTTGCCTGCCTGCCTTCCTCTTCCTTCCTTCCTTCCTTCCTTCCTTCCTTCCTTCCTTCCTTCCTTCCTTCCTTTCCTTCCTTCCTTCCTTCCTCCCTCCCTCCCTCCCTCCCTTTTCCTTCCCCTTATTTCCTTTCCCATTGCACCCCTTCTTTCCTTCCTCTTCTTAGCAATAGCAATAGCACTTGGACTTCTATACGACTCCACAGAGCTTTCCAGCTCTCTCTAAGCGGTTTACAGAGTCAGCCTCTTGCCCCCAACAATCTGGATCCTGATCTTACCCACCTTGGAAGGCCGAGTCAACCTTGAGCCTGGTGAGATTCAAACTGCCAAATTGCAGGCAATCCGTAGTCAGCAGAAGTAGCCTGCAGTACTGCACTCTAACCACTGCGCCACCGAGGCCCTTTCCTTTCCTTTCCTTTCCTTTCCTTTCCTTTCCTTTCCTTTCCTTTCCTTTCCTTTCCTTTCCTTTCCTTTCCTTTCCTTCCCTTCCCTTCCCTTCCCTTCCCTTCCCTTCCTTCCTTCCTTCCTTCCTTCCTTCCTTCCTTCCTTCCTTCCTTCCTTCCTTCCTTCCTGTTGACCACATAGCACAGAGTTTTCAAGAACAAATGTGAGTGGAAATGAAACCTGTAATTTTGTATTGTTTTGAAGTTCCGTAGCACAGTACATTTCTTGAGTCCAAGAATACAATATTGATTTTATGTGAAAGAAGTCAGCAACCTGGGGATCCAATCAAGGAAAAACAAAAATTAAATACTAGAATTGATTGGCTGCCCAGGCCAAGATGATTGTGATACTTAGATGGTAATAAATCAAGCCAAAAGATTGAGTTAGGGTGAGGTCAAGAGGAGCACATGGGATCATAAAATAATAATGAAGCTGATTGGGTTTTCTATGTTAATGAAGGGTACTGTAAATGGATTCTGCTTTGATGTTTCTTGCTGGTAGCTGGCATATGGAGGTGAGAAGCTTCCCTTGTGACCCTGAGAAATTAGGGTCTCAAAACAAAAATTTGAAGGTTACTACCCTATTTAAGGTGAAATTTTGCAGGCATTGTTGGACATAAAAATGATTTCTCAGCAAGGAAAAATAAATTTGTCTCAATCAGACCATTGAACATAGAGACCTTTCTGAGGAACAAAGAACATTGCGGGCTCAAGTGTTCTCAGAGCTTGGTTGTTTTGTGTCAAGACATTTCATTAGCCATCAGCACTGATGATGTTACCTAGTTGGGTAATGAAATGTCTGCAAGAAAACAACCAAAATCAGAGAGCACCAAGGACCACACAGTCCTTCTCCACCTCCTCTCTGCAGAACCCACTCCCTTCTAGCACTGATCATGTTACCTAGTTGGGTAAGGAAACGTCTGCAAGAAAACAACCTAACCCAGAGAGCACCAAGAAACATCCCAGCAACAAATGTTCTCTTCTATATTGGACCAAGAGACAATGTGATCCTCAGCATCCCAGTTGCACAATTCTGGCCCAGGTTGGTTTTCTTAATGCCAGGAAGGTCAGGACCTTGATGAAAATAATCCAGAACTGCAGAGCATTTGATAGAAACATCCCAACATGAACTAGTATTAATTATTGTATTAAGTCCAGCTCTGTATTGACCCCTTTGTGCACTTCAGCAAGTAAGTCTATTCTTTAGCACGGCTGGTCCTTCTTAGCTCACCAAAATCCAGCTACAACTCTATACCTCTTAGGACCTAACAAATTTATAGCCTTAAGCTGACAGTATTTTTAAAAGGCTTGTACGTGATTTTTTTAAGATGCTGCAGTCTAATTCACTTTAGTTTTTTGTTGATTAGCTAAAGGACCGTATCAAATAAACAGAATTAATTGTGTCTGGTGTTTAATGCACTGTCATTCAGCAATGAGTGGTGACAATTGGAAGAGAAATAGGATGAAATAATAAACGAATGATAACCCTATGACTTGATTCAGGACTAGTATGGATGCATCACCGTTGGATAATGTTCATAGCCACAAATATCAGGAATTAAAGGGTTAAAAATGTTTCCTGTGCAACCATCAGTAAACTTTGCAACTTCTCTCTGGCTTTTGGCCTCCTTCCATGCTGTTCAGGACAGCTGCATGCAATCAGCAGCCTCCCAGGGAGCGGGCAGAAATTTATTTATTTTTTGCTCAGAGATTAAACCTGAAGCATTCTGCAGGAAAAATATGAGTTTTCTGTTTTCTCTCAGGTGGGCCCCCTTCCCTCTGAGGCCACCCGATTAATTCGGGCTGTGTCAAGGTTTGAGCTGGTTGGGGTCTTGACTCAATGAAACATCTTGGGATTGCCAAATGTCCTTCCCCAGACAAAGAAGAATGCTGGATATTTTTCACTGAATGTTTATTAAAGAAAATGAGTTGCTTTGGGTATGTTTGTTTTTACTGATTTAATTTATTGTTGGGTTTCTCTCTCTCTCTCTTTCTTTCTTTTTCTCTTTGTTCTCTTTTTCTTTCTATCTTTTATTCTCTTGTTATCTTTCTTTTTTCTTTCTCTTTCTTTTTCTCTTGTTTTCTTTTTCTCTTTCTTTCTTTTTCTTTCTCTCTTTCATTCTCTTGTTATCTTTCTCTTTCTTTTTTTCTTTTTTTCTCTTTTTTCTCTCTCTCTTTCTTTACAGCTAAATGCATAATGTTTGTCTTCCTTGTATCCATACATCTTCAAGCTACTAAGGTTGACAAATATTTGCATAAGGCATCTCTCCTAATGTTATCCCTGCAACAACAGCTCCGTTAAGACAAGTTGGGGCTGAGTTTGACAGTTATGCCAGTGGCCCCCAAACTTGGCAACTTTAAGACTTTAGCCAGCATAGTTGGCTGGAGAATTCTGGGAGTTGAAGTTCACATGTCTTAAAGTGGCCCAGTTTGGAGACCTCTGAGTTCTGTGGTCACCTGACGGACAGGAATTGGGTCTTTCTCTGGTCCAAATCCAATCTTTTAACCATACTGCAATCCTGGCTCTCTCAAAAAATGCCCTGCTCTACTCTGTTTTTCACCCAGCTGGTAATAGAAGACAAGCGGTGTGTTTCAGACGGGAGAGAGCGAACACCCACTGCTTAGCTCACAATTTATGGTTCTCAATTACCAGCTAATTTCTGCTACAAATTATCTTAGATTAAAATAGCTTCTTCTGTGTATAAGTGAGGCAAAGTTAAAAAATATTAAACCCCAGAGACTGATTTTATGTGTATATGTGTAAATGTGGATATATATTTCTCTCTCTCTCTGTGGGTGTTACATACAGGTATACATATACAACTACACACTGCTATTGCTTGCTTGTATGTCATAAAACTGAAGTGGCTGAAAAGTCTGACTGGGCTGGAAAATGCTATTTAATATTGGGTGAAAATATGTGCTTTTAATTAGCACTTTTTTGGTGTCCAAGTAAAACTGAAGAGACCCCGGAGGTAGAATATCCAATGTGTTTTTATTTTTAGGGTGTGGAAAAAAATATTTTGAAGGCATTTAATTTCATTTGTATTTTTCTCTACCTTTTAATGACAATTACTGTTTTTTCCCCAAAGTTCCTTTCCTGTATCTTCTGACCTCTTTTTTTGTTCCATATTGTGGAGACATTTGCTCCAGATTCAGTACACAGTAGGACCAAATCTGTGGGGTTTTTTAAACTTCTAGTTTCTCATATTTTGAGGAGTTGTACATTTTAGTTTTCTGTTTCACCTTTTTGGCAAAAGAATTATTTTCAGCTTATTTCTGTTTACTGATTATTTCTTGAAATTATTTCTATGTTGCTTCTTATAAGAAACAATCTTTAAGGGAGTTGGAAATTCAGAAAAACCAAGAATGAAATTGTCCATTCAAAACATGACTATTATTTTTTTTAATTTTTACCCCCTAAGTTTTATTTACCTACTTTGCATGCCTGTTAAAAATCACTTTAAAATGCAAGTGTATTTTTGTACATTTTTGACACATTTGCATTTTGGTTTACATATTTGCCTAAGGTACATAGTTTTGCAAGTAATTCTGCCCAATGTAATTACATGTTTGGAATTTTTGTTGTGTGCAAATATATGCACTTTTATGCAGACCTTTCTTTTCTCAACATTTTTGCATTGAAGTGTAATTTTGAAGAATTAATTTTAATTCATTAATTGGCTCAAAACTGGAACATGACAAGTTCATACTAAAATCTGGATTCTACCATATGGGAAGCCTGTAGAAATGTGTCTTAGCAAGGAAAATCCCCAAATGTTTAATTTCTGGTCATGAATCCCAATTTGTGTGGTAATTAGTTAAGAACAGAGGTCTCCAAACTTGGCAACTTTAAGACTTGTGGACTTCAACTCTCAGAATTCTCCAGCCAGCTATGAGAGTTGAAGTCCGTAAGTCTTAAAGTTGCCAAGTTTGGGGATCCCTGGTTAAGAACATAGCTTGTTTTATTGTTTTGAATGTATGTATTTCTGTGTATTAACTTAAGAGATAGGAATTTGTCAAAGTATTTGTAACAGTGAGAGGTATCAAAATTACTCATACTTTTATAATTATCTGTTTGGGGATATTTAAGGAACAGCAGTTTAATTCCATTTGTACTGCTATGCCTCTACTTGTAGAGCCATAGGTGGTTTTTTGAAATGAACTAGTGAAAATAAATAGTTTCCCCTACAGTATTGATCATAGAACATGAAACATGGAAGGGATCTTGGAGATCTTCTAGTTTGACCCCCTGCTCAAGCAAGAGATCCTCTACCATGTCAGGCAAATGGTTGTCCAGACTCTTCTTAAAAGCCTCCAGTAATGGAACAGCCACAATTCCGAGAAGAAAGCCGTTCTACTGATATAAAGTAGAGTAGAGTAGAGTAGAGTAGAATAGAATAGAATAGAATAGAATAGAATAGAATAGAATAGAATAGAACAGAATATTGGAATGAGGAATGGAGTGGAGTGGAATGGAACAGAACGGAACAGAACAGAACAGAACAGAACAGAATATTGGAATGAGTGGAGTGGAATAGAGTAGAGTAGAGTAGAATAAAATAGAACAGAACAGAACCGAATATTGGAATGAGGAATGGAGTGGAGTGGAGTGGAGTAGAGTAGAGTAGAGTAGAGTAGAGTAGAGTAGAGTAGAACAGAACAGAACAGAACAGAACAGAACAACTGAATAGAATATTGGAATGAGGAGAGGAGTGGAGAGTGGAGTGGAGTGGAGTGGAGTAGAGTAGAGTAGAGTAGAGTAGAGTAGAGTAGAATAGGAATAGTATAGTATAGTATAGTATAGTATAGTATAGTATAGTATAGTATATAGAATAGAATAGAATAGAAGTCTTTATGTGGATGTGATGTGCCGGCGCCTGGAAGCTGTGAGGGTCTGGATGGGAGTCAACAGGCTCAGACTTAACCCAGACAAGACTGAGTGGCTGTGCATACTGCCCCCCAGGGACTATGTTGATTTTCCATCTTTGGTTCTGGGTGGGGAGAAATTGTCGCCCTCAGAACGGGTTCACAATCTGGGTGTCCTCCTAGACCCATGGCTGAAATTGGAGCAACACCTATCAGCAGTGGCTAGGAGAACTTTTGCACAGGTCCATCTTGTGCACCAATTGTGACCCTACCTGGACCGGGAGGCTCTTCTCACAGTCACTCATGCCCTAGTCACCTCATGACTGGATTATTGCAACACACTCTACATGGGGCTACCCTTGAAGAGCATTTGGAGACTTCAGTTGGTCCAGAATGCAGCCGTGCGAGTTGTTGTGGGTGTCCTGAGGTACACCCACATATCACCAATTCTCCGCGAGCTGCACTGGCTTCCTATTAGTCTCCTGGTGTAATTCAAGGTGTTGGTCATTACCTATAAAGCCCTATATGGCTCAGGACCAGGTTGTCTCCAGGATCTTCTCCTACCCTGCATCTCCCTGTGACCAGTAAGATCCCACAGAGTCGGTCTCCTCCGGGTTCCATCAGCTAAACAATGCCAGCTGGCAGGCCTGTGGGGGAGGGCCTTCTCTGTGGCTGCTCCGGCTCTCTGGAACCAGCTACCTCCTGAGGTCCGGACTGCCTCCACCCTACTGGCCTTCCGCAAAGCAGTCAAAACCTGGCTTTTCCAGCAGGCATGGGGCTGTTGATCTCACAACTGAGATCTAGTGAGATCCGGCCCTTTTGTAGTTTGTTGTTTTTAAATTGTTTTTAAATTTTTTATGATGAAATTCTCTGTGTTTTTCTTGTTGTGAGCTGCCCAGAGTCCTTTGGGAGTTGGGCGGCATATAAGTCAAATTAAAGTTAAAGTTAAGTTAAATTAAAGTTTATTGGCCAAGTGTGATTAGACACACAAGGAATTTGTCTCCAGTACATAAGCTCTCAGTGTACATACAACAACAGTGCTAGAACAGATCATTCTAAACTACTAAATCTATTTGCAAATTAATGACCTGTCTTCTATAAGTTACATTAGTAACAAAGTAGTTAATAGGAAGAATAATATTACTAAAACAAAACAAAATTAAAGTTTCAAAACCCTCTTTTAACACTTACTGTAATCCAATCGTAGAAAATTTACCACAGCATCTTATCTATCCCAAGTCATCCCAAAAGTTCATCCTGGATCAAATAGCCATGTTTGTTTCTTGATACCATCTCTTATCAATTGTTGTTTAATTAACTGTTGGGGTCTCCAGAATAAGTCTTATCTTCTGATCAAAATTCATTAGCAATTTTGAACCAACCAATTAAAAAAAAACAGAAAATGTATGGGATTATCTTTTCCAACTAACACATTTTATTAATGTGTTTAGGATGATTAAAATGGGTTTGTTGGGAAAAGTGCGACTCAAATCATTTTGAGTTTTGCTGCTAAAGACTAACACAGTTGTTCACCTGCAATGATGTAAAACAAGTATTAAAAAATGTCCCCATTTTCCAAATTTTATACTGCAATTTACTAATTAAAAAAAAATCCTTGAGGGACTAATCTGCACAGAAAGAGACATATTCATGAAGATATAAGACAAAGTATCTTCTATTAGGTGAAGCGGTTTGCAAATGTGTATTGTGTTTAATTAAGCCTGGACACATTTTGGAGTAGTGACATGGAAATAGTTGTAATAAATCTATCAACAAATTTAGAAAGAAAAAAAAGGCATGTTTGGAGAAAGGCACTGAGATACATATCGATAGTGCAGTTGTTGCTTTTTAATCTGAAAAGCCAGACTCAGCACTTCTGTAAAAGTGGGAAACATTGAATGTGAAAGACTCACAGAAGCGAGAAACGGAGAAACTAAAATTGACATTTTCATCTGCTCCTAATGAAATTAATAAAAGCAGAATCTTTGTAGCTCAGGACTGCTGTGAAATGAAATTTTATTTACAGTCAAAAGTGATAAGGTGTGTATATATTTTAAAGATTCTACTGTTATTTGTAGCTCAGGGTTGAGATGAGGGGTCCCTGGTGCTCTCTGAGCTTGGTGGTTTTCTTGCAGACATTTCATTACCCAGCTAGGTGAAGTCATCAGTGCTGGTAAGGAGTGGGGTTTGCTCTCTGTTTATATTCTAGTGTCTTGCCCTGCGAGTGTTGGTGCGGCGGTTTAAGAGATTCTTTGTGCTCTTTGTTGTTGGCTTCTTTGGTGGTTCTTGGGACAAGACACTAGACAGAACAAGACACTAGAATATCAACTGACAGCAAATCCCACTCTTGGCCAGCACTGATGGTGTTACCTAGTTTGGTTCATGAAACGTCTGCAAGAAAACAAGCAAGCTCAGAGAGCACCAGGGAGCCCTCCGGAGTTCAAGATTCTATTCCCCCAGATGGAAAAGACGTGGAATCCCAAACAGTGTACACCAAGCATCCCCAACCCCAGTGGCCCACTGCCAAGTCTTGAGCCATTCAGAATCGTGTTGGGCTGCGGAAGTGGCGAGCATGTGCTCATGTGCTCCATTTGCACAAGTGGTGTGTTTGCGTGCTCAATGCTTCCACAGATAGAGCTGCACATGCACGTTTGCCATTCGCTTGCACACCTGCTCATCCCCTCTCCTTCCCCTCCCCCCCTGCAACTGGCATGTATTTATGACCCTCACAGTATCCCCAGGGTCACGTGATTCCCCTTTTGTGACCTCCTGACACGCAAAGTCAATGGGGGAAGCCAGATTCACTTAACAACCGTGGGTTGTGGTTAGCTGGCAGCAGGTGCGGACGGCTGAGGAGAGCAAGGGCTCAGATGAGGGGCCGGGACTGTCAGGGAGTGGACTGCTGCCTTCAGAGATTGTGGGGGCTGGCAGCAGCGATGAGGAGGTTCCCGAGGAGCCTGTGCCCAGTGTGCATGTGCGCAGGGCTGCTCGAAGGGAAGAGCAGCTGCAGCAGCACGGGTGGCTCGGGAGTAAGGCTGCAAGGTAATGGCCCCTCCTTCAAGAAGATAAAAGCCAGCTGTGAATCGGACGTTCTTTGCAGGAAGCAAAGACGTTTTGCAACTCGAGCCTCATGGACATTCCAGTATCTTAGTTGGTATTTGAAGACTCTTGTGTTGTAAAATATTTCTAGGTAACCTTATCTGTTATTCTTGGCAGCCTCGCACAGTTTTGGCGAGGCTCACGCTTATCAAAGTTAATTAGTTTGCAGCAGCCTTTTAACCGGGGATTCGTAAGAATCATTAAAAGGTTTCTGTTCCCTTTGGTTCGTGTTTGTTTTATTGGACAAGGGTTTGGGTCAGAACACCATGTGACTAACTTAACAGTTGTAGTGATTCTCCTAGCAACTGTGGCAAGAGAGATAGTAAAATGTCTTGTTTGCCAACAGAAATTCTGGGCTCAACTGCGATTGAGGAAGCCGACAATTTCCTGTATTCTCTTTTTAATGACTTAAGCATTTGTTGATCGAACTTGGCCAAAGGATCCGTGGATCTGAGCCGCTAAACAAAGAGCGGCCCCGGATTAACGGTTGCTGTCTCTTCCCTCCTAGCTATGCCGTGACTGTTCAGGAGTCATATGCACATCCCTTCGATCAGATCTATTATACAAGATGCACAGATATCCTCAACTGGTTCAAGTGCACTCGACACAGGTAAGTGATAATTGGGAGGTATTTTCAAACCTTCTCTTCCTTTTCATCTTCTCTGGATAGCTCCCTTTTCTTCCCAGCCTGGGAGAAGCTCTTCAGCTACAGAGGATAGATTCTTTTGTGCAGAATAGTCTGGCAGTACGAAAGAGATGGAACATTGAGTTTTGTTTTGTTTTTTTCCTGGAGAAACTAGCCCCAGCTTTTGTAAAAGGATGACTAACCAACCCTGCCTATTTGCAATACATTGTTGAGTTTGCAGTCAAGTTGGAAGCAACTGTGAAGGGTGAGGGACTGTCATTTTCCTTGTTGCTTCCTTCTTTCAGCTTCTTGCTGTTGAAAACAAATGGGCTAACCCTGTTTTTCTCAGCCATAGTAACTGAAAGGATGAGTGGACTTGGACTCGGAGAATTCCCCAGCTGGCATAGGTAACTTCAAGAACTGAAGTTCACTTCTCTTGAATTCCAAATCGAGGTTTAGTTGCACCTCGTCCAACGAAATCAAACCCCATCTTCAGTGCACATCATGACCATGAAAATAAACACAAACACACATCCTTCACATTCTATACAATTGAATTGAAAACCCCTGATATTGCATTAATATTGCACTATACGACAGAATTCAAAAGAGCTACTGCCCTGGGATAGAAGCTGGTTTTCAGCCTATTTGTCCTTGTTTTCATTAACCTCTACCATCTGACAGATGGTAATAGTTAAAAAAAAAGGATGTTCCCAGGATGAGATGGATCTTTGAGGATGTTTTGAACTTTCTTAAGGCAGTGGCAGCTATAAAACTTTTCCAAAGAGGGGAGAGGGCAACCCATGATCCTCTGGCCAATGATGTTGACCCTCTGGTGTGCTTTCCTATCTGCCACTGTGCAATTGGCAAACCATACAGAGGTGCACTAAATTAAGATACTCTCTATGGTGCAGCGGTAGAAGCTCACCAGCAGTTTCTCATTCAGTTGTTGTTTTCTGAGAAGCCTCAGGTAGTAGAATCTCTGCTGGGCCCTTTTGACCAGGGCTGCAATGTGGGCACCCCAGGTCAGGTCCTCTTTTATGGTAACACCCAGAAACTTAAAACTGGCCACTTGCTCACTCGGTCTCCATTGATAAGCAAGAGCTGAGACACGCTTCAAGCAGTGGCGGGCTTCAAAAATTTTAACCACCAGTTCTCTGCCATAATGACTGGCTGAGTGGGCGTGGCTGGGTGGTCATGTGACTGGGTGGGTGATGTCACTCATTACACCCAGCCCCGCTTTCCAGCCACTCACCTCAAAGGCACGGGTAGGATTCAGCCGGTTGGGGCTAAACCCACCACTGGCTGGCCCTGCCCCCACCCATTTTTTGACCAATTTTTTGACCATTTTCAGGCTGTTTTTCAGGCCATTTTTGAGTGGGGGCGGGGCCAGCCAATGTTGGGATTTGCCAGTTCACTGAACTGCGCAGAATCTTAACTACTGGTTCGGTAGAACCGGTGCGAACTGGCTGCAGCTCACCTCTGACTTCAAGATTGAAAAATACATCATGGTTGAGAAACACTGGAGACACCTGGAAAAGTTCTAGAAGCAGATTTAAATTAGGCCCGATTGTCTCCCCATCTGGTATAAAGAACCTCTTGGTGTGTGGTGTGTGTTGTGCGGATCATGAAGTCCGATCATTTTCTGTAGAGATGATGCCCCAACAAGTTCATGGCTGTCATTATCTTTGTGTATACAAATTGTCCCAGTTTTGTTGCAGGAGACTGTCAGTTGATGCTTTGGGAATGAGGAAGAGGGGATGAAAATGTTCTGTCCGTTTCTGAAATAGTTTTGGAGACTTTGACCACTTCTTGCTGCAGAGTCTTGTGCTCCAATTCACATTGAGATTTTCCCGCTTTTAAATAAAAGCTTCTATACTTCGACCAAATGTTGATAAGCTACTCATGGGTTGCTTTTCAAGAGCTCCAGGTGTGAGAAGGAGCCTTGATCAGCACTTGGAGTCCTCCCTCCCTCTCTCTCCTTCCCTCCCTCCTCTTCCACTCCTTCCTTCCTTCCTCTACATGGGCATAGTCTCACTTTGAAGGGGATTTTTTGGGGGTATTTTTTGGGGGGGGATATATGGTTGGGAAGGCATTGAACCTGACTAAGGATCAGGCCCTTCTGAATTTTGGAATTGGTGGGGTAGACACAGCTCTGGCAACTGGCAATACCTGAGAAATGGGCTCTTTTATCTTGCAAAATGAAATTCAATGGTGAGAAAAGTAAGTTTTTAACACTTAGGCAAGAAAAACCAAAAATACTTCCTTACAGTCACTTAAATAAGAGCCAGTAGTGTGCGGCAGCATCCAAACAAGCCAATGCAATCCTAGGTTGTATTAAAAGAGGGGATAGAATCAAGATCATGTGAAGGGTTTATACCTCTTTACACAGCCTTCCTAAGACCACACTTAGTTTACTGCATCCAAGCTTAGTCACCATATTGTATCATAAAAAAGAAGTTGCAACTCTGGAAAGAGTGCAGAAATGCCCAACCTAGATATTCATACGTCCGCGACTCAATGTCGCTTGGCGGGGACTCAGGGGAGAGCCTATTCTGTGGCGGCCCCCACTTTATGGAATCTCCTTCCACTGGAGCTCCGGCTTGCTCCTGATCTCCGTACCTTCCGCCACGAGTTAAAAACCTGGCTGTTTTTACAATCTGGGCTATGCTGACTCCTTGGGTTTTCTTGATTTTAATTTTTGGGGGTTTTAATGTTAATTCGGCTTAGTTTGTTTAATACGCTTTTTAGGTAATTTATTGTTGTATTTTCTTTTAATCTGTGAACCGCCCCGAGTCCTTTGGGAGAGGGGGCGGCATATAAGTCGAATTAATAATAAATAAATATGTGTAGCTGTGTGAAACACACCAGCTTCTCAAAAGCTGGGAAAAAGGGGACCTAATAAATGCCATGTTTGGGTCAGGTGGCAAAAAAAATTGGTGTAAGAAATGGTATTTTGTGCAATATTTATTTTTATTGTATTTATTTATTAAATTAATATGCTGCCTATCTCACTATTGAGCAGCTCTGCGTGTTTAATATCTCATTAATACATGCATGTTTAATATCTTAATACGTGTGTGTGTGTGTGTCTGTGTCTGTGTACACACACACACACACACACACAAAATTTCCCCTTTCCTTTCTGCATCTTGCTTGCACAAATCATCTCTTGGACCTAGCGTGAAAATGACTTAGAATATAGTCGAATGAGTAGGAGTTGGAATTTGTATCGATCTTTTTAAATATCAAAAACCTTTGCACATTCTGAAGCAAATATTGAACATAACAACCTCGCAGTAATGTAACACAAATAGAATTATAACTATGGGCATTGATTTCCAGGGTTATTTTTTTCCCCTTTCTCTCTCGCCATTTAGAATCAGTTATAAAACGGCCTACCGGAGGGGGCTGAGGACGATGTATCGGCGACGGTCTCAGTGCTGCCCAGGATACTACGAGAGCGGGGACTTCTGCATCCGTACGTAGAGGCAATTTGCAATTTTTTTCTGCTGAAATCTCTCTGGCGTTGCATAACTGCATGCAGCTGTGGCGGGACTTGCAAATGTTGAGATTGGAACTTAACCAAGCAGGCAAAAGCCCACTGGCCAGTGGCAAAACCTAAAGGAATTATAGGATGTTGATTGATCAGTTGTGCTTACTGTATTTCTCTTCTGTCATATTCTCGTCATATGCTAAATAATAATAACAACAATAATGACAATAATAATTAAATAATATCATCATCATCAGTTGTGTTTTGATGCTACCCAATAACATTATAGGAGGAGAGCTGGGGTTTTTATTTATTTTTTATTTTTATTTATTTGATTTGTCAATCGTTTCCAAGATAATAGGTATAAGTATAAACATGACTAAGAATACAGGAAATAGGTACAGGTAAATGGGGACAATAGGACAGGGATGGTAGGCACGATTGTGCCCTTATACACGCCCCTTGTATACCTCTTAGGAATGGGGTGAGGTCCATGGAGGTTAGTTTGAGGTTAATCGAGTGGGGGTTAGAGGATGTAACAACAGAGTCTGTGATGACCTGGAGTGTATCAAAAATATAACAAAAACCAAAACATAAATAAAGGTCCTTGAATACCTTCAACTTGGCTTCACTGTTTAATTGTTCACAGTTGAAGATTAAACTATTTTCAAAATGACATTCCAAATGAAAGAAACACAGTTCAAATTCAAAGAGCAGATAATGAAGCAAAACCCAAAAACAAACCATACTGAATAAAGTTCCACGACAGACCAGGATAAATAATTACAAAGTTCAGGAAGATAACGAGGTACAGTCTGTTGGAAGAACACCAACCAAGACAAACCTCCTCTAGGAATAAAACACTAATTTGTTTCCAGCGGTTGTTAGCAAGCAGGTCCAAACTCTTATGCAGATCTCACACCTGCAACCCATGAAGAGGATCATGTCCCTCTCCTCCCGAGTAGACCACATTTTTCCCTGATCCTCTCCTCCCTGCATGCCCTAGGACGGATAGGGGATGGACCTGGGTCTTCCTCTGACTGCTCAGCTGGCCTCTGCCCTTCCCCAGCCTCCTCCACCACCTCTGGAGCCACACTTCCACTCCCTGTTAGCTGTTCCTCCTCTTCCTCAGAGTCAGTCTCCACCAAGGGCACGACAGAGTCAGTTAGTGAGTTCCAGACATTGACCACTCTGTTGCTGAAGTCATACTTTCTACAATCAAGTTTGGAGCAGTTTACACTGAGTTTGTATCTGCTGTGTGCTCTTGTATTGTTGTGGTTGAAGCTGAAGTAGTCATTGACTGGTAGGACATTGTAGCAGATAATTTTGTGTACTACACTTTAATCCAACCATAGGCAGCGTAGTTCAAGGTTGTCCAAGCCCAATATCTCAAGCCTGGTGGTGTAGGGTATTCTGTTGCGAGCAGAGGAGTGTAGTACTCTTCTCGTGAAATACTTCTGGACTCGCTCAATTGTATTAATGTCCGATATACAGTGCGGATTCCAGACTGATGAGCTGTATTCGAGTATTGGTCTAGCAAAGGTTTGTATGCCCTAGTTAGCAATTCAATATTTCCAGAGGAGAAGCTTCGTAAGATTAGATTTACAACTCTTAATGCCTTTTTGGCAATGCTGTTACAGTGAGCTCTGGCGCTCAGGTCGTTTGATATGAGTTAGTCCTCAGCCAGTCAGGAATCTAATAACACCTTTTCCAATTTTCACCAAATCAATCTGTCTGTCTATTTGCCTGTCTGTCTGTCTGATTGTCTAGCATATCTATCTATCTTATCTATCTATCTATCTATCTATCTATCTATCTATCTATCTATCTATCTATCTTTATCTAATCATCTATCATCTACCTACTTATCTATCATCTATCTCTATCTCTCTATTCACTATCTATCTATCTTTATCTAATCATATAGCACTCTCTATCATCTATCTATATCTATCTATCTATCTATCTATCTATCTATCTATCTATCTATCATCTCTCTCTCT